>PVLD010011598.1:0-64467 GCA_004027595.1 Dinomys branickii
TGTTAGCCCTCCTGCACATATGTATATTCATATATATTCCTATATACATACATACATTCATTTTTGTCTTTTTCTTTTCTCCTTTCCTTCTTCCCATCCGTTCTCTGTTTTTGGACAGATTTCCTTCATGACTTTTAGTTTATATTCCCACCCTCGGGTTCTTACACCAGTGATATAATACGTTGTCTGCACATGTATCGCTGATTTATTTCAATCACTTTCTAAAAGACTCACGTTTGAGTGCATGAGACTCTCAGTCTAAACCCTAACAGTCTAATTTAAGTGGCTGGATCAGAATTAGCCTAGGTTCTCAAACATACTTGCTGTACAGGTGATAGGAAAGCTGGGAGTATTGTTCCTATCTAAAACAGGAGGCCTAGAACCAGGCCACCCAGTGCTAGGTAAGACCCAACCCAAGTTCAAAGGGCTGAGAAGCAGCAATACTGATGTCTGGGATGGCCAAGGATGGAAGGGTATCCCACCTAAGGAAATGGAACAGATCCACCCTCCCTCCACATCTGTGTTCCGTTTAGACCCTCAGGGGACTGTGTGATGCTCACCCACATTTGAAGAGAGCGAACTTCTCTACTCAACCTACTTTCTTCTAGAAACTCCCTTATAGACAGGTCCAGAAATGTTTCACCAGCTCACTGGGCAGCCCTAAGTCTTGTTGAGTTAATGCTTAAAATTAACCATCACGAACACCTTGCTCCTCAAGAGTGAACACTAATGTGATTATCATAAAAATTTTAACTATACCTGCAGCAATTTCAGTATCTGAGTATTTTTCCAATTGTCACTTTTATGATATCTAAATATAGAGCAAGCGTATCTGATAAACATTCATCACCTGAATAGAGATGTGCACTCAGCATAAAATATAGACTTAATTTTGACAACAATATGAAATAAAGACTAAAATATTAATTCCTGTATATTGATTTGGTATATTGATTAAATGTAAAAATGATAATAATGTGGATATAGTCAGTTAAATGAAATACATCATTGAAGTTTTAAAAAGTCTGCTTAGTAGCTGAAGATGTATCACCCTTTCCTTTCCCAAAAGCTAATTACCTATGTTTAGTATCCCTCTTCTTGAACACTCTGTCTCACTGTCTTTCACATCACAAAAAAACAAAACAAACAATAAATACTCCAAATACATAGCAAACTGCTTATTCTTTCACTTTTAAGAGCTCTTCATTTTGATTATGATCACTCCCTAGTTCCCAGAGTGGCTTGTGGGATTCTTTGCTTCTTCATCCCAGACACAGAAAAAAGCTGGGGGGATTTAGAAACAGCCAAAAGTCTTCAGGGTCTGTCGAGAAAAACATGTTAATGGCTGCACCAGGGTACATGTTAATCTTCACGGTTAATTCAGATGATAGTGTGCATCTAACACTTTTTTTTCATGCTATGCAAATTTTAACTTTAAACGCTGGGGAATGGCAGACTACATTTTCTCTTTTCCAACATATATCAGCATTTTTAAATTGAAAACAATTATATAAATATCGATTACACTGCTAATTTTGGAGAGCTGTCTTGTTTTCTGGGCAGACCATGGTGTATAATTGCAATACACTAAGGTAAAAAGTCAGAGCCAGATCCATAAAACCATACCTAAAATTAGCTTACAAACTGAAATTCCAGGAATGATGTATTTTGTAGGCCAACTTGCATACAGTCACCAAGTGCAATGTCTAAAATGAGAACATACAAAAGCTGAACAGGTACTGTTGCCTCATTTTGCAGTACTCATTTCCCCATCCTTGCAATATGCCTAGAGCAGCTCAATTTAAGTTTTAATGTACAAGGATAATTTCTCCCAGCTGTGTCTGTTCTGAATGAAACAGGAATGCTTAAAGGGAAATCTGGCCCAGAGATCTCCAAACTCTATCTAAAGGGGAGACTAACATATCTGCACGCATTCTTACTACTCAGGAATCAGAGAACAATGGCCAGCATCTAAGAGTGTTTACTTAGCTTTTCTGTAGTTTAGGCATTCTGAGTGACTGAGAATACAGTAAAAATTCTACAGATACAAGGAGCAGGAAAATTAAGTGGTGACACTAAAGTTTTTCACACCTAACAGAAAAGACCTTTCTTGTTGTTTTATTTTAAATGGTGTGAAACAGAAGTTTAGAAATTATTATGTTTCTGGGGTACCAGGAATCAAACTCAGGGCCTCACACTTGTCAGACAGGTGCTGCCACCACTGAGCTATAACTCCAGCCTCCAAAATTATTTTCTTACAGATGGTGGCTTAAAGTTTTGGTGCCAGTTACAATGTACTTCAACACTAACCCTATTTAGTGGAGCAAAGAAAGTTTAGTATAAACCCTTCGAATAAAAGCACAACAACTACCTTAGCAAATAAACAGAAATTACTTAATGATTTTTTAGAAGGACCCCCCCCACTTTTTCCTGTTTGAGGAACATTTAAACAGGCAGAGGGACAACCTTTAAACATACAAACACTTACACATGTTCTTTCTCTCACCTTGAAGAAAAATACAGCACAACAGATCATAAGTACAAAAATTCTCAAGGTAAGAAGTTCTGAGGGATTTTATCTTCTTTTTTAGAAAATCATGGTCCATGGTTAGGAAGGAAATAATTCTATATGACTCAAAATAGAACCTCAGGATAAATTGTAGACTCACGTGCACATATACTGAAATATCTCTACATAAACCCTGAGGACAGGACATTCCTACCTTACAATGCTTCCCTGCCATTTTCTGAGAATTTATTATAAAAGTATTTCTTTGTATATATTTTTACATAAACTTATATATGTAGGTAAGCTGCTAAAAAGTTCACATGACAGCCAGTGAATTTTTTTTTTTTGCTATTCTCCAGAGTTATTTCTTGTAGAATTCAGCTAACATTTAGTCTTCAGTATACAGGGGGAAAAAAGGAAACTGCCATTTACTGTATTAAAATAAGGCTGTCCTTAAAAAAAAAGAGAAAGGCTTAAATTACAGAAAAGTATCTTTGTGTGGAGCACGAAGGAGATGGAGATCAACCTCAGGATCTTGGGTTTGTTAGGCAAATGCTCTTCCACTAAGCCATATCCCTTGCCTTGGATAAGCATTCTAAACAATCCTATTCTTGGGTGAAATACGTCCATTCATCATTTGGTAAATCCAAGTATTTAAAAAACTTTTTTGAGTGCACACATATTGCTGTGCTGATGTTCTCAGTTCTTCTGGAAAAACACCCCAAAGGGAAACAGCTGGGTTGAGTGGAGCCTCTAATCCTAGTTTACTGAGGAACCTCCAGGCCGATCTCCACAGCGCTTTCGCCAATCCACACTCCCACCAGCAGTGGAAAAGGGCTCCTTTTTCTCCACAACCTCGCCAGCATTTGTTATTGGTTGATTTCTTAACAATAGCCATTCTTTAGGGGTGAGAGGGAATCTCAGTGTTGTTTTAATTTGCATTTCTTGTATTACTAATGACGTTGAACATTTTTTCATGTATTTATTTGCCATTTGTATTTCTTTATCTGAGAAGTGCGCAATTTATAATAGCTAAATCATGGAAGCAACCCAAATGCCCATCCACTGAGGAATGGATAAAGAAACTGTGGTATTTTTATATAATGGAATATTACTCAGCTATAAAAAAGATAAACTCGAGGCTTTTATAGGTAACTAGAGACCATACTCATAAGTGAAATAAATCAGACCTGCATGTGTAAGCAATGTATTATCTCACTAGTTTAAGAACCTGAAAGAGTGAATAAAATCTAAAAGGTACAATAGATATTGTGAAAGGGAAGGAAACTGCTCAAAAGGAAAGAACAACTGGGATGAGGAAAAAGAGAAAAGAAAAAAAGGGAAAAATATGTATATATGTATATGCAGGATAGCTAAGATAGTTGCACTACTGATTTCTATTGCTTTATTGAAAGGAAGAGTTAATGTTTAATTGATCAATCTCACATTTCTATATTTGCTTATCTGAGTAACCAATTTGAAGATATTTTTGGACTTTTTTTGTTACTGGGAATCGAACTCAGGACCAATTTGAAGATATCAATATGTAACACAACCATTGTTAATTTCTTAGCACCTTGTCTGAAATTCTGTATAGCATTATTTTTGTGTTATTTTGTAAATGTCTGTGTGTTTGTTAATATGTTTTCATTCTTTATATTTAAAATAAAAAGAATAAAAAACTTTTGATACCTACTCATATATAGGAAGTACCATGTGTAAATCCTAGTAGGGAACAAATACTCATTAAGAACCATTTGAATGGAACTGGAAACAATAAAGGAATGATACCAGACATCAAACTCCTTTGCTACTAGAGGTATGGTTTCTAAAACACATAAATATGCATCAAGGGTGGGGAACAAAGTAGTGCTATGGTTGTTTCACTGAGTCAACTTGAGATTAGAAGCTTTACTAAGTAACTCAAAAATGCTAAAATTGTTAGGATGTTGGCAACTCTTAGAGATGGACTAAAATTCCTTTTGCATAAAAGGATGTTCACGAATCTTTGGCGGCCAGGGATGGAATGTAATGGTTTGTGTCTGGATGTCCCCACAAAGCCTCATGTTGCCACGGTGGGTGGGCACAGGTAGCCTGCCTACAATATGAGGGAGGAAAGAGGCTTGCTCCTCCCCTTTTGTTCTTGTTGCTTTTGCTGTCTTGCAGCCATGAGCTGTTGCCCCTCTGCTATGCCACCTTGTCTTGGAGCTGGCCAATTATGAACTGAATCTTCCACAATCTGTGAGCTAAATAAACCTTTCCTTCCTTAATTCTAGGCATCAAGTATTTTGTCTCAGCAAAGAGAGACAAGTAACTAAGACAAGTAAGTAATGAAAATTATGACTTACAAAGTTGGGTTATCCGAATATAAGCACTAAAATTCAACCTAAGCCATCTTCTGTTTTCCTAAAGAAAAAGGGTCGGCTGGGCATGGTGACAAATGCCTGTAATCCCAGCACCTTGGAGGCTGAGGCAAGAAGATCACTGTGAGTTCAAGGCCAGCCTGGGCTACAAAATGAGTTCAAAGCTACCCTAAATTGTATAGTGAAAGCCTGTCTCCAAAAAAAAAAAAAAAAAAAAAAGGTAGATTTGCCTTTCTTCTTTCAAAAATAAATGCTACCTTTAACTTCTGCTTCTGGAAGTTAGAACAGATATACATTTCCTTCTGCTTTTCACCTGACAAACTCTCTTATCTTCCTGGCTTGTTCTGGGCAAGAATTCCCTTGGTCTTGACATTTCCTTTTAGAAATCACTCATTCACTGACTCATGACCTGCTCGTTGTTGATATATTCTCTCTGGCGATATATTCCTTTCCCTAACACAAAGCTCCATGTTAGTCATCCCCCTGCATAAAGTCTGCCTTACTGTCTTTAACAAGTATCAGAAAAAAATTTTTTTAAAACACAGTAAGGATAAAAGTATAACTACCCCCCCCGCCAACATACAGAGTGAAGAGACGAATGACCATTTAGGGACATTGCAAACCACAGAATGATACAACTGATAAATTTCCTGGATTTTCTTTTAGTCTTATGTACTCACACTTGATTTTGAAGAAGCTGGCAATCTGGACAAGTCAACAGACATAGACAAAAGATGCCCCAATAAAAGTCTGTTCTCTCTGATCAAGTAAGTCTAGAAATGAAAAGTGAGTGGCCCAGTGAGGTGGAAAACTTTTGAGACAGTAATCCCCATACTTCAAAGACTACTGAAGAAACCGTGGCCCCACTGCTGCCCATGCCAACAAAGGCCAAGTAGTGAGCTCAGACCTCTACCCTTGTCAGGTTGTGATGAGATGCTTCTGGAAGGTATCAGAGAAAGCTAAGGAGAAAGGTAGGGCTTTCATTACCATGAGGAAGCAAGTCTTCCCTCTGCAGCGTCACTGGAAACAAGGTAAAGATCCTGGAATTATACTTTTCTATGGGCAGTGACAAGTGCCCTTCCTTTCCGGGCAATTACCTGAAGAGGCCAGATGGCGACACTAGCGCAAATGAATCATGAGGTGCCCCCTCGCCCTAGTCCGTGGAGGCCTTCAAACCTTCCAGGCAGGGATGTATCACTGGAGCCTAATGGAGATATGACAACCTGGGAATGTCAACGGACAGCTCTGCCCCAGAAGCAACAAGGAAGCCAAGTAGTGAACCTGGACTTCTACCCTCACCAAGAAAACCAGCAAAAGGTAAGGGTTTAAACACCATCGAGTCATAGGATACTCGAATGTCCTGGTTTTAATTAAAAATCATGGGTCATATGAAGGACCAGTAAGATCTCAAGATAAACGAAAAAAAAAAAAAAAGACCATTATGGTTAAAGGCACAGCAGGGATCTGAAATATCCATCTCGCCACCAGGGCTGGCTAGCGGGGCAGCTGGACTGCTGGTGGGAGAGAGACAGCCAAAAACTGCTCTGAAAGACCTGCCTGCCCTCTTCCTGCTTAATATGGTCCTCAACGTTTCATTCGTGTCCTCCTCAGGTCTGAGGCCATGTGAAGTGGCAAGTCTAAAGATTACCTCAACCGAAACTAAAAGCTCCTAGGAAACCTCTAGGGTAGGGGAGGGACCGCGCAGCTCTAGTTCTTCCAGCAGCGTGCTGCAGCTGGCCCACAGGAGGGCCTCTGAATGCCCTAGACTCACGGTTGATCACAGTTCTGTTGTGGCCGTGATTAAAAGGCCTCCACCTTCAGCAGAACTAACTATTCTTCCTAAGTACTAATCACACGTTACCACCCTAATCATGTTCAAGTAGATGCTCTTGACTTTTCTTCCTGTTTCTAGGTTTATCAAAATTCTGTTATGTTTATGTTTCTTATGTTAATGACAATAATAAATGCTAAGTTTATCAACTTATTTTAACAATTTAGTAATTTTTACTTTTATCAAATTATTGAATAAACTTAATTTTTACTAAAAGCTATAAACTACTTTTAAACTTTAGCAAACTAATGATATTTACTATATCACTCATTTTTTAAAAGAAATTCTTAATTTATGTCATACTATCATAAGCTTATACTGTCCTAGAAATGTATAGAAATTCACTGTCTAATGACCAGTTCTAATTACATCAAGACAGGTTTATTACTAAATAGGCTGATTTATCTCTGTAAATTTTTATAAGCTAATTATTAATCTTAACATAGTAATGTCTATGATTAGAAATAACTTATCAAAGAAAACAAAATTTTAAAACAAGTATCTACTTGTATTTTAAAGTATAATTTTAATTCCCAAACATGCAAAGATGAACTCATGAAATAAATGTGGCATTTCAGATCAAGCAGTTAAGTTGCTTTTTCTTTTTTTTTTTCAGCTATGTACTTTTGCTGAAGGATTAAATGCAAAAAGGACAGAAAATTTAAATACTTTTAAGAGAGACAAACAAAATAACTAAAATATAAATATAATTTAGACAAAATTTTTAAAGGAGTGCTTTTAAATTTACATTTATTTTACCATTGAGAATATTAGTGTAGTATTTATACCTCTCCTTGTCCTTTCTGAAACCGAACTGTGTTTTTTTCTTTTTCTTTTTTGAGACAAGGTCTTGCTGGCCCTGAACTCACTTATGTCGGCCAGGCTGGCCTCCAGCTCATAATCCTCCTGCCTCAATCTTCTGAGTTCTGGGATTACATCTGTGCGCCAGCACACCCAGAAACAGACCTATTTATTAACTTACACATTAGAAAAGCAAAAGGGTTGTATGGTACATAACATTATAAATACCTCTGCCATATATGCTTAAAGATTTGTAACACACATAAGACTTACAAGAAAGATCTTAAAAGCTCTGAACACCTGCAAACTTCTAACGATTCATATCTAATAATGCCAATTCTGAAATTAGTTAAAGCTTGTACAGACGGTACATGTTCACTGAATTTATATTTTCTGAGGATGAAAAGAATGGTACATGTTAGTATCTTTAGTATAAGTATCAACAAAACAGTAAAAAGTAAATGCCACTTGTTTACATTCTCTCAAGTGAGGTACTCTATTTTCATGGTTTTTAGCTAGCATTTCTGTTCGGATAACACTGACATTTTTTCTAGCTCTTACCTTTATTGGGAGCATAATTCTCTGGCCAATTGCCTCTTTGACAATCTACTTTAGTATAAACTATAGATAACTCAAATTCAACGCTACTAAAAAGGAACATATATTCTCTTTTGTAGACAGTCTTCTGGATCAGTTATATATCAAGGAATGAGACCATGTCTTTGCTTATCCAAACCAAACATCCACCCCACTCTGGCCAATGGTCTCTGGGTAGAAGTGGACAGAAGTCACAGTACTGGACTCTCCCACTGTTTCTTCCTTTGCTATAGTAACCAAGGAAGCCTCATGATGAAAGAGCTACGCTATCAAAGCTTGGCTGGAGCTGGGTTCAATGAACCAATTCAATATTGCTACATGGAGGGCAACTACCTCACAGCAAGATAGGCAATAGACCTTGCACAGCAGAAATAAAAGGCAACTATGTTCAACCATTCTGATTAGGGGGTGGTTGACAGCACAGGAAGGCCAATATACACACTCAAGGGCATCAAGCCTGTTAAATTCATCTTTGTTTTCTTACACCTAGAAAAATGCTTGGCGCGCACACACATTAATTAAACTGAATTTCAACCTTTCCCAGAATAAGCCAGAGGCAAAATAAAACTTAGAATACAGATATGAAAATAATACACTTCCCTAGTCTGTTCTAACTATGTATTAGAGAATCCTGAAAATGTGTGAGATTGAACCTATTAACATAAAGGGCTTGAGAAACCGTATCAGTTACATTCATATATTATGTTTCTATAGCCACAATAACAAATTAGCACAAATTTGGGGGCCTAAAACAACATAAATTTATTCTCTCATAGTTCTGGAGGCCACAAGTCCAAAAGAAAAGTGTTGGCAGTGCCACATTTTCCTGTGGGAAACCCTAGGGAGAACCCTTCTTTGCCACTTTCAGCTTTTGCTGACTGTGGCATGTTTTGGCTCTTAGCTATGATGCTCCAAAATGTGCCTTTGTTTCCAGAACACCTTACCCTCTGTGTCTGTCTTCTCTCCTGTCTCTCATCAGGACTTGTCACTGCATTTAGGGATCAGGTGGATAATCTAGACTATCATCTTGAGATCCTTAATTCCATTTGTAAAGACCCTTTACCAAACAAGGTCATATTTACAGGTTCTAGGGTTCTGGATATGCAGATATGTTTTGGGGAGCCATCATTCAAGCTATCAGAGTCTGTCCTCTACCCCAGCCAATTCTGGTCTGTCCCACAGGAAAGATACATTCACCCCATTTCAATACCCCCTAAGTCTTAACTCATTACAGCACTAACTATAAATCTCATCTAAATAGCAGTTCAAAAGCCCAAATATCAACATCTAAATTATCTTAACTTGGCATGAGAGAAACTCTGCATGATCTATCTTGGGGCAAAATTCCTCCCCATCAGTGGATATGTGAATTTAGAAAACAAATTTCAGCTTCTAAAATACAATGGTAGAACAGGTATCTGATAGATATTCTCATTCTAAAAGGAAAAAAACTAGAAAAAAAGTTATCAGTCCCAAGCAAGCCTTGAAATCCAATCAGACAAATTCCATAGTTTTCAAGGCCAAGGCTCTGCTCTCTTGACTGTGGTGGCATCTGATAGGTTCCTGCCCGAGTATGAACTGCTGAATCATGGTGGTCTACCATGGCTGAAGCCCCAAAACTACAGCCTATTTTCCAAATGACCACTTCTCCCTTCTTCTCCCCTCAGTCCTGAATACAGTTTCCTCTTACCCTTTCCATGTGTGTGAGGGAAGCCCCAATTGGCTCCCAATATGTCACTGAGCCCACCCCTCAAGCTGCACCTCTAGCCAGAGTCCTCATAAAACTCCAGCCTCCTTTGATTGCCCCGAGGAGCCCTGTGCTGGATACAGTCCTCTCCTCTCTGTGAAGGCCTTCTTTCCCCGTTTGTTTCTTCTGCACCAAAAACCTAACAGCTTCATTGGCCTCTGCTTCTAGGCCTCTGTTGGCATAAAATGTTAAGATAAAATTAACCAGTACTGTTTGAATTCAAAAGAATAGTTATTTTTGCAAAAGTACAGGAGATGATTTATGGAAAGGAAGCATGAGGGTTTGTTTCTGGTAATAATCTGGCTTTGGAAGTGGATGCTGGTTATAAGGGTATGCTTCTTTGAGAAAAATCACCCACATGTATATATACTTTTCTATATGTATTAAAAGAAGCTGCAAGCAATAGAGGAAATGATCTCTGGATACAGAAGACAATGTCCTTAAATTATGGTAAATGTTCTTCTCTTATATTTACCGTATGATAGTAATGACAAGAAGGAGGTTAAATTATGGCTGATCCTCCCAGCTGATATCAAAGTGAGGCACCTAGCTTAGTCTGAGATTATTAAAGATACTTTAAGCATCTTGCCTATTATGTATAAAATCATTGACACAACAACAGTGACTTGGTTGTTGGTAATTTCAGCACCCACTCCAAAAAAACAAGGTGGCACATGCCTTAAATACTGCTGCACAAGCCCAGCATGGTGGTGCACACCTGTAATCCAAGCACTTGGGAAGCTGAGGCAGGAGTATTGCTTCGAGTCTGAGACCAGCCTGGGCTACAAAGTGAGTTTAAGGCCAGCCTGATCTGCATAGTGAGACCTTGTCTCAAAAAAAGAAAAAAAAATACTGCTGTGATTATTAACTTGGCATATGAACATATACAATTTTGGATGGCTGTCAGCTGAACTAGAAACAACCACAACAATTGCTTCTCTAGAGTATATAATTCCTCCTGGTCACTGTAAATAAGACAAAGAGACTGAAGCAAGTTCTTAAAAGACAACTTCATTTTAAGAATCATTTGGCACGACTGAAGTTAAGAAATATTGTACTTTGTAGACTACAGGGATATGACACAACTGGATTCAGGCCAGTGGCTAAAGGCTTCTCAGGGTTTTTATAACTGGGCCTCAGTAGTGACAGTTTGGTACTGGATTTAGGTCTTCAATTTAGGTATGTCTGTGAAGAACATGTCTATACAAACATAGCAATATCCATTCAATTCCTATGTATACAGATGATGAATCAACTTAATACTCAAAAGCTAGATAGGCTCAGAATGTTCATGTTCGAACTTAGTTTTAGAGAACTCATTATTTTAGATTTAATAATCTATATGCTGTAGTTTTTATAAGTCCAGGAGAAAGAGCCTCAGAATCTCCTATTTAACCACAAGATTGACAATACCATACATTTTATTTTAAGCATTCTATACCTTGGAAACCAACTACAACAAATAATTTTTTTGGTAGTAAAGCTTATTCATTTATGTAAGTTCTTATATAACACTTTTGAAACAGGGAAGAAAAATCTTGAATGGCAGGCATACCAGCTGTTCATTCATTGACAGCCACTCTTCTAGGAGCTTTCCAACAACAGATTTTCAGTCTCTTATCTCTATGAGCTCTTCCTAAGGAGGCAAATTAATTGATTCTTACAGTAATTGCAGGTGGCTAAAAGCTCCCTTAATAATTTAATGTTGTGCAAAGTTTGGGGTCCAATGTGATAGTAATTTAAGTTACTAGCAATGGGATCTTAAATTTTTAAAAATCAGCCTGTGGTGCTGGGGATATAGCTCAGTGGCACAAGCTCAGGCCCTGAAATAAAATGAAATAAAAAAATCAGCTTATGATTTCATTCTTCCCTGTGAGAGTGAAATCTATAGTTGTTCACTGCTCTAGTCAGTAATTTCTTAGATAACTGTTGAAATGAAAACATATTGTATCTTGTGATATCAAGAAAGGGAAGGTATGTTTGCCTATGAAAATTTGAATTAAGTTTTAAACATTGGGACAGCTCTTTACAATACGGTGTATATTTTCACTATAGTTTATCTCTCTTTTTTTTTTTTTTTTTGTCTTTTTGAGAGGGTGTCACTGTGCAGTTCAGGCAGGCCTTGAGCTCATCTCATAGCCCAGGCTGGTCTCGAACTTGCAATGATTCTCCTGACTCAGTGTCCCTTGTTGCGATTACAGGCGTGCACCACCATGCCCAGCTTACCTCATTTTTAAAAAAGTTTTTTGAGACAGGGTCTCACTATGTAGTTTAGACTGGCCTTGAATTCACTATGTAGCCCAGGCTGGCCTTGAACTCTCAGCAATCCTCCTGCTTCAGCCTCCCAAGTTTTGGGATTATAGGCATGTACCACCACTTTTATTTTGTTTTATATTAGCATATGTTTGTAATATAGACTAGTGATTTGTCTTGGGTAACTGGTAAATGCATCTAACATATTTTGCTGATTTTAAACCCTTTATTCCTCTCCCCCATTCCCTTTTCCATCTCTAAAGAATCTGCCTTATTTTTAGATTATTTTTTATTTATTTATTTGGTTTTTCATATAAGAGAATTGGTTGAATTTTCTGCATCTTCTTTGTTTAGCATTATGATCTCAAGTTCCACCCCTTTTCCTCCAATGGCATCATTCTTCTTTATGGCTGAATAATATTCCACTGTTACAGATACCACATTTTCTTTATCCACTGATCTGTTGTGAGGTTATTCAGGCTGTTGCCAGAAGTTAGCTACTGTAAATTGAGCTGTGATTAACATGGGTATGCCACAATCCCTATTAAAATACCAACAATATTCTTCACAGAACTAGAAAAAAAATCCTAAATTCACACAGAACAAGAAAAGACCTAATAGCAAAATTCTAAGCAAAACCATCAATGCAGGAGGCATCACAATACTGGATTTCAAGTTATATGATGAAACTGTAATACAAACACAACCTGGTACTGGCATGAAAATAGATAAACAGAGTAGTAGAGTGGCATAAGAGATAGAGACAACCCCATTACCCCACGGCCATGTGATTCCTCACAAAAGGGCCAAAAGTAAGTGTTGGAGAAAAAATAGTTTTTAACACATAGTGCTGGGAAAACTGGGCACCCACGTGCAAAAGACATCCCTATCTTTCACTGTAATTTAAAATGAGGGTAATTAATGTAGTATTTATTGCAACAGTATTATGGAGTCATTAATAATGAAGGCACTGAAATCTCCTAATGAAAAGTACATAATGATGTTAATATTTTGGTGTAGTGATTAAAGAGTGTCAGCTCTGGAGTGGTTAATCTGTTGCGACCCCTACGCCTCAGTCACTCGGAGTGACTTATGGCAAACTACTTAACCTCTCCTAGCCTCCTCTCTGTTCAATGAAAATAAATCTGTATCATAAATCATGAACAGGACTAAATGAGTTAATTCACATAAGTCACTGAAAAAAGGGCTCAGCTAAATACATGCTTAATATCATTTCTTCTAGATGACTAATGTCACGACTAGAAAATATCACTTTTTCTAGATGACTAATGTCATGACTAGAAAAACTGTTTTCTAGAAAGCCAATGACAACTTCTAAAAAGGGCAACCTGTGATGGCTCAAGGTTTAGTTTGTTGAAAGTCATTCTTCTTTTTTTTGAATATAAATATCATAATTTCACATTCACTTTTAATTAATATCTGCAGTAGGTCAAAAGATACTAAGAGTCAGCAGGAATAGATCTTATGAAAAAAGATCTATGCTTAACAAGGTAAGTTCAAGACCTAATTCTCAACAAGGTAAGTTTGATGATGTGGGAACCATCCTCCAGCTAATTTGTCTGTTTTACTTATGCTTAGTGAGATCCTGACACCAAGGTCAGTGAGTACAGAAATCTGACAGACGAAACAAATAGGGATAGAAGGACATTAGCATAGGAGCAAGAAACTTAGGCTGAATCATTTGTATCAAGAAAATTCAAGAAGGGTCAGGGAATTCGTAAGATTTATAAATTAATTCCTTGTAGCATCATAAAAGGCAGCAATCTGACAATAGAAAGGGGAAGTTAGATTTGATACTAGATAAGAAGAGCAAAAAGAATTTTAGCAAATACAATTTTATTACATCTGGAATTGACCAAAACAGTGGAAAAGATGGATGGAAAGCAACTGGGGTGAATGCAGAATTCTTCCCATCTCCCAATCTCTGGCCTCTACTTACCTATAATCAAGCAGAATTCTTCAAAATGTGATATTTCTTTGTAGAGTTCAAAAATGACTTCAAGGGGATAGTAACAATTTTTTCTTTTTGACTTAAAAATGTAATACTTATAAACAAAAATATTAATTCACAAAAAGCATATTTCTGTAGACAAATTTAAACAGTTATTATATAGGACATTTCCAATGCTTTATAATTGCTTCTTTAAAAATTACTGTCAGCAAGTAGCAGATAAGGTAGATATAGATAAATACGTTGATATATCAAGATATGAGAAATAAAATAATTTTAGACTTCAAAATTCATTTGATCTATCCACTTAATATTATGGATGAAGAACAAAAAACCCAGATGGGCAAAGTTAGCAGCTGGTGACCTGATTTATACATATGCATTTCGTAAGTGAGGAGAATAAATGGTAAATGTGTTTCAGCTAGTTTCTTTTAAATAAATCTAGATGCCATCAGCAAGAACAACCCAGATGACATTAATACTTATTGGGGCTTACAAGAAGCAGTAAACATATTAGGTACTTAATATACAACAAGTAGAACTCTCACATAGAATTTTAAGGTGATTAACATTTTTCCTGACCAAGCCAGTAAGACATGTGCAATCATTAAATATTGAATTAAATCATACGTTTCTACTAACTTCTGGATGCTGTAAATTCTGATTAAACAGAAAGTTTTCACCTTCTAGGATAACAATATAATCGTCACCCTACCATTGATGATGTTATAAAGCAGACGGTGACACCGATATGTACAACAAACTCAGGACAAAGCTAGCATTGCCAGGGCAACATAAAAGAGATCCTTCAGCAAAGTCTTAAACTTAAACGTGTTCTCTAAGGAATGTCTTTTCAGTCATGCAAAAGTACCGGGTCTCGTACAGATTTATGTGTAAAACAAATGGATATATGAATTTGTCTATTAATTTAAATGGTTTAGTGAGATGGGTAGTTTCTTTTAATATTTAAAAGAAATAAATTTTTCAACACTTTTTTTCCTCTATAACTAGATTCTGTAGCTCTCCAGCTGCTTTAATACTTGGTATCTAATTTTCCTTTCCCCACTTACAACTCAGGAGCTCTTTGTAATTTTACCAGTGTTCTTATAGGATGTAAAATTTTACTGTTCTCTTGCTTTCTTTTTTTGTTTTTTTGAGACAGGGTCTCACTTTGCAGTTCACGCTGGCCTTGCACTCACTAGATAGCCCAGGCTGCCTCCTTGGTTTTTTTTTTTTTTTTTTGGTCTTTTTGAGATAAGGTTTCGCTATACAGTTCAGGCTGGCCCAGTGAGGCTGCCTTCAAACTCACAGTGATCCTCCTGCCTTAGCCTCCCAGAGCACTGACACTTGTTAATATAACTACCAGCATTATAAGTGGTTTGAGGAAAAGTCTAAAAGCATTTAATATATGTGTTTTCAGGTGAGTGAATGCCAGAATGCCTAATAGACTGAGGAAGCACCAATTCAAAGTATAGGTTGACTTCCTGGACCTCAACAGACACTGTCAGAATTCTGTAGCAAGTTTTATCCAATGAAGGAATAAATAAAGAAAGGTAGCATACAAAGACCCATATGTGGGACCGGGTATACAGGTCATCGGCATAAGCACCTGCCTGGCAAGCGTAAGGTCCTGAGTTCGATTCCTGGTACCAAAAAAAAAAAAAAGACCCATAGGCATCCCAGGTAACTCTTTAACAGAGACTAAAAACTATCAACCAAAGAGTAAATAACTCTTTGGTTAATTTTGAATAACTTGAAACATTCAATTGATTT
Source organism: Dinomys branickii (assembly GCA_004027595.1). Classification (NCBI taxonomy): domain Eukaryota; kingdom Metazoa; phylum Chordata; class Mammalia; order Rodentia; family Dinomyidae; genus Dinomys; species Dinomys branickii. The sequence goes on from PVLD010011598.1 coordinate 15,847, forward strand.
AAGATTTTTTCATATTCTACATACTGAAAATACTTAGGATAGTCAAATATCCACTTTCTCTCAAGAACTTAAAAATAATCTTGTGACAGATAAATAAAATATATACTACAGAAAATTAAGAAAATTTATGAAAGTACTTGCCTGTACAGTATGGGATTGTGCCCAGTGCCAATATCAAATTAATCTTCCAACTTCCCTAACAGCAATAACATACAGATAATATAGTGGGACCTAGGTTCACAAACTTAATTTGTTCAACTAGTTTGGAAAAGATGGCCACATTGATGTTTGTATGGGAAGGATAGCCATGGTGGTGTTTGTCACCTGATACAGTTTGCAAATAAAAACAAAATTTTGCCAAATACTTCTGTTTGTCAACCAAACTGTGTGCAAACAGAAGTGGTGGGGAACTGAGGTACCACTGTATTCCTTTTACACTTAAGGGACATGAAGCATAAACATAGCAACTCAGTCAAGTTTTTTAGTATATATGGACAAATTATTAGCTATTCTTAATCTATTTATAATTCTTCAATTTGGTGTAATAAAAATTCGTAATTGTTCAGAATATATGAAATACAGACAAAATTAGTTTATGGCTTTTAAAATGTAAATAAGAATATGAATTGTGAAAAATTACTAATAAACAAAATATTTTGCTCAGTTTTCTTGTAAAATATGAAGTACAGTTATTCATCAGACTAGACAACCTGGAAAACCTTGTGTGACAAAATACTTAGAAATGCTGGAGAAAATAATCCATTTTAAGGGAAGGGAAGTCCTCAAAGGTCATATTTGTTTTGTTTACCTCTATCACCGGCAACCTGGAAGGGGTATGGTAAGTGCTAAACAATAAATGATCAGTGTTGCTAAATAAATTTAAAAGAGAGACTGGAAGGACATATTAATAGTAAAGAGTGTGGGTCAAGAGACTCTTGGACCTGTAATCCCAGTACTCAGGAGGCTGAGGCAGGAGGATCATTGCAAGTTTGACACCAGCTAGGGCTACAAAGTGAGCTCAAGGCCAGCCTGAGCTGCATAGCGCGACTCTGCCTCAGAAAGACAAAGAAAAAAAAACATAAGAGGCTCCTGGAGAGCAGAAGTGCTATGAAGAGCACAGAATTAGCCTCAGAGTTATGATCAAAAACACTGACTGGGCAACATAAGTTACGCAAAAGCGAAGCTCTTCTCTTTTTCTAACTTTTGACACTTAACAGCTGTTGTGTGTTGATAGCTAATTAGTGGCTTAATGTTACCACCTGTGGAGTGGACCCATACTATGAATTAGTTTTCTAATTCATATTCTTATTGGACAAGGGTGACAAAATTTTGCAAAAACAATACAGAGGGCACATAAATGCTCAATTTTAAGACAGTGATGCAAAACTGCCCAGGCTGCACCTGAACTTATGACCCTCCTGTCTCGTCTCCTGGAATGCTGTTGTTTCAGGTGTGCACCCCACACCCAGCTCAAGCGAGTTCTTGGTATCATTACCATCCCGGAGGACATTTCCCAGTACATCTTAATATGCCATCAAGGAGAGAGAGGGGATAAAGAACCACAGGCTTAACTAATGTTGACAATAATTGCTATACAAAATTATGGATCTGAGAAATATTTGAAAAGAAAACATTAAAGTCTATAACAGTTTATGTAATGTTGTACAGAAGCTATTGCTTAAAAAATAAAGCAATAAAAATTTGGCTTCTCATTATGAGTAAACTGAACCATCTATCTTCACTGGATGTAATTTGGTATTACCCAGTTACAGAAAGTAGAGCATTTGCCTAGAGAAATAAAGAATTGAAAAGTCCACAGTGAGTATCACCATGGAGTGCTACATTTCCAAAGAGGTGATAATGAAAAATTAGTATTTTAAAGATAATTTTCTCATATCTTGCAGAGACAAAATACCCAACTCCTAAAATGAAGGAAAGGTTACTTAGCTCACAGTTTGTAGAGGTTCCAGTCTGTACTCGGCTGGCTCCAAGGCAGAGTGGCACATGGTAGAGGGCAACAGTTCATGGCAGTGGAAAAAGCAAAAGCAGCAAGAGCAGAAAGGGAGATGCAAGAGCAAAACTCTCCCCTTCCTTTATACTGTATGCAGGCTGCCCGCCCAGGGTGGGTGTAGTACTCACTCCCATAATCCCAGCACTGGACCATGAATCAATCAAAAACTCTAGAAGCCCAGCCGGTGACTGCATGAGGCTTTGTGGAGACATCTAGACACAAACCGTAACACTGTGAGACCTAATCAAGAAAAACACTTTTGGTTTCGTAGATCTCTTTGAGGAACAGCAACATTGTATTTTCAGATTCCCAGTAGCACAGATGACTTTGTAAACTAAACACTCATTAAAACTCAATGGGTTTCTCCTGTAGTACATAGTTAATGCAGTGGCCCCTATTCAGAATTCCCACACTGATGGTGGAATTTATTTAAGTGCTGTGGAGGTCTCTTCTTGTGTTAACATCACTGGGCCTCTCTGAATTTGACTCTATTTTTGCTTCAGCTTCTACAGTCTCTGAAGCTTGTACAGCAGGGTACGGAGCTCTGGTGAAAGACTTTGAGACCATCTACAGTGAACGTAGCAAGTTGTTCTTAAGGTCCATACTCATTCTCATAAAGGCATCCACTTCTTGCCTTTATGATGCGGGATCAGTATTGGCTCAAATTTCACTACAGGCCAGAAGAACAAAAGGAAGGTAAGTACTGAAGAAACCTTTGCACATTGGAAGTTTTTAACTGGGATTAATTCTCTGTAGTCCTCAAACAGTAAAGAACATTCTCACAGGAGATCCAAAGGCAAAGAATATTTCTGGTTTTCAGATGAGCCAATGGTACTTTACAAATATCTGCCCAATGCCAACATCTAGATATGTATCCTTTCTAGTATCATCTGTATTACTGCCGGATTCAGATTCTCAGAACTATATGGTTGGTTGACCAATAACCAGTGAATTTCTTCTGGTCCTGAAATAGTTTAGTATCTTCTTTCTTGTTCCTATGGGAATTTTCATTTGCTGAAGATCTCTGTACATAAAGCCAGAGCTTCCTATCTATCATCTCCTTCTCAAAGGTATTAAAGAAGTCAAAGTTACAGTTTCTTTAACTCTTCCTCCAGTGCTGGTACATCTCCATGATCCATAACAATATTCAGTGAATCCTTTTCACTGTCAATGTCCCCCAAAGAATCTGATATTTTTAGGATATCAAATAATATAAGTGAACATAAACTGTAACAGCAATGGATACACCCCTTTGAGTTCCCCTACAGAACAAGTGTGTATATTTGGTTTATTTCAGAGGCTACTGTGTCCATAGTAGTCTGACACTAGGTGAGGCTACTATAAAAAAAGATCCAGGGTCACTGTCATTGGTCAAGTGCCTGAGGCAGTTAATGCTGTGCAGGATGATTTGCTACAGATCTACATTCACACTAGCAGAATGCAAAGGATTACACCAGCTGACTGGACAAAATTCTACTCTTCCAATCTGCCAATTTTCTTGAGTATTCTTAAAATGTGCCTGTAGCAAGTTGAAGGAAACACTGCAAAAATCATTAACACATTGTACGATGCTTTGAAAGTGGAGATCATAAGTTGGTTCAATCAGGTGGACTACAAAGCCTAAGTGATCTGTCTATAAAGGTTCTCCACAATGAATGTCAATAGATATTCTCAACCCTTCACTGTTCTTGGCTGACCTTCCTCAGTGGGTGTTGAGCCCCATTCTTCACACTCTGAAACTGGGCTGGTAATGCACCATGAGCTTTGAATTATGTAATATAATAATTTTTCTGTTGGGAGACTCTAGTTTCTTTTTCTGTTCATTCAGCAAGCTTCTTCTAAAACTTGGCTGAAGCTCTCTGCGTAGAGAACATATTTGTCTTTGTGAGGTACATCTACTTCTGATGCTAGCTCACCCAGTATACTGCACACTGCATCTTTTCCTCCACGTGAAGATCACACCTACCCCCATCAATGGAGACAGCTCTCCCATTACAATCTTTTCTAGAGCCACATGCCTCTTATACCTGCTGTGAATCCTCAGAGTTGAAATGAGTATCTGTCTCCTGGGAATCTATTATCTTAAATAAACCAATGTGGAGAAACTGGCAGCACCCACGTCTGTTATACTACGTGAGTATGGTGATGATGGACTGGACTGAGACAACTGCTCCTTGTGTGATTCCAATGGTGACACTGTGTTCTCTGGCAGCCCCACCACTTTGAATGTGCCTTGCCCTCACCAAGGGGCACCTGGCAGGTCCGTGTGCTGGTCTTCCACCCAGGCTGGCGAGGTGGGGCAGGTTGTACTTCTTTTAAGAAGTGTCTGTTGAGTTTATCTGCCCATGTTCTTGGATTGGGTCATTTGTTTTTTGGAGGTTAATTTTTTTGAGGTCTTATATATTCTAGATATTAGCCCTCTATCAGAACAGTCACTGGCACATTTATTTTCCCTATTCTGTAGGTTGTCTCTTCACTCTCTTGTCATATTGGGCTGGGGATATAGCTCAGTGGAATAAGCGCTTGCCTAGCAAGCGCAGAGTCCTGAGTTCGATTCCCAGTACCGCAAAAAAAAAAAAAAAGCGTCTTGTCATATCATTCTGTTGAAAATGTTTCCTTTGCAGTACTAAAGCTTTTTAATTCAATGTAATGCCATTTGTTGATTCTTGGCATTATTTCCTATGCTCAATGTTTCTCCTTCAGTTGCATGGAAATGTATGACAGCATTAGCTCTAAATTCATCAGTGAATGCATTGGATTCTGGGCATTTCTTTGTGGCATTTTTATTACAGCAACAGTTCCATTGCTTTTTACCAGTCTATTCAGGATTTTATATATTCTTGGTTCAAATTTGGTGTCATGTGCATCTAGGACTTTATCCATTTCTTCCACCAAATTCTCCAATTTATTGGAGTGTAAATTTTAAAATAGTTTCTAGCAATTCTCTGGATTTCTGTGTTGTCACTTATAATTTTGCCTTTTTCATTTCTAATTCTATTGATGCAGGTCTTCTCATCTGGGTAGTTTGGCCAAGTATCAATATCATTTAGCCTTTCAAAGAAACAACTCTTTGATTCATTGTAATTACATTTTAAAAATTCTCAATTTCATTGATTTCCACTCTGATCTCTTTTGTTTGGTACTAGGAATCGAACTCAGGACCTGTGCTTACCAGGCAGGTGGTGTGCTGCTGAGCTATATCCATAGCCCTTCTACTCTGATCTTTAAAGTTTCTTTCTACTAGTTTTGGGACTGGATTACTCTTGTTTTCTAAGACCTTAAAATGCATTATTTCATTATTTTTTTGAGATGAATCTGTTTTTCTGCTGTAAGCACTCAGAGCTAAAAACTTCCATCTTATACCTGCTTTCACTGTGTCCCACAGATTCTGATGTTAATCTGATGTTAAACATTTGCTGTTTAATTTAGAAATTTCAAACTTTCTTCCATGATTTCTTATGTGACCCATTAATCATTCAAGAGTGTATTATTCAATATCCATGTTTGTGTGATTTCTGTGGTTTCTTTTGCTCTTGATTTTTAATATCATTGTGTTATGATCTCATAGGATGAAAGAGAATTTTAATCCCTTTGTATTTATTGAGTCATGCTTTATAGTTTAAAATATGATCATTTTAGAGCAGGTTTCATGATCTACTGAGAATTCATTTGTTCTATAGTGCAGTTTAACTCTGGTATTTTTACAAATTAATTCTGTTTCACTGCTTGGCCTGTGTATTCTATTTTTTAAACTTTTGCCACAGTCTTGCTTTGGTGCATAGGCTGGCCTGGAACTCACTATGTAGTCCAGGCTGGCCTGGAACTTGTGGTGATCCTCTTCTCTCAGTCTCCCGAGTGCTGGGATTATAGATGAGGGCCCAGTGTCCAGCTTTGAACTGTGTATTTGAGAGTGAGCTTTAAAATCCACCACTCTGATTGAACTGATAGCTATCTGCCCTTTTATGCAAGGTAGTTTTGTTCTATGAAATTAGGTTTGTCAACCTTTGGTGCAAATACATTTACAACTGTTATCTCTTCTTGGTAAATTACTGTCTCTGCCAATATGTAGTGACCTCCTTTGGCTTTTCTGATAGTTTTGGTTTGAAGTTAACTTTATACAGGAATTAGATTAGCTTCTTGTTATGGCTAGTGTCTAGATGTCCCCCAAAAGCCTCATGTGGTCAAAGGTAGGGCTTTTCAGAGGTGACTGCATCTAGAGTGTGTGATGCTGGGATTAAGGATGTGTTGATTACTAAATTAGCCCACTGATTGGTCTGGCACAGTTCTGGGTGTGGCTAAAGGGAGGGCCTATCCTGGGTGTGAGTGCTACCCACTCTAAGGAAAGGTAGCCTGGATAGAATATAAAGAGGGCTACTTGCTATGAACTACATCTCCTCTGCCATGCCACTCTGCCTTGCAGTCAGCCAACTGTGCTGAAACTTCCATAAGCTGTGAGCCAAAATAAACCTTTCCTCCTTTCAATGTTGTTTTAAGTTAAAGTATCTATTCCATGAATTATGAAATTTAACTGAATACTATTATCATGTTTACTATAAAACATGAGATCCTAAAATATACTCTGGAAGACATGTAGAGAAAACTGTGTGAAGGCTGGTCCCATGCCATCCCAGCCCCTGCATTATTAGTACCTGTTGTTTAAGCTGCTGTACTAGGCGATCCTTCTCACGCTTTAGTGCAGCCACCTCCTCTTGGGTCTTTTTCTTCGAGGATGAAAGCTCCAAAAGGGCTATATTGGCATCTTTTTCACTAATAGCAGCCAGGAGAGCTTCTTGCCTGCAAAAGAAAGAAATTACCAACGCTTTAATTTAATTCTCATAATAATTCTTTTCTTTTACCTTTACTCTCATTTTATGTGACAAAACTGAGGATAGAGAATTTACACAGCTTGCTCAAATTTACCCCTGATATAAATGGTGCAGCAGAGAACACCATTTAGGTTTTTCTGATCATAAATGTCTTTACCATGTTATTTTGCTGTTTAAAGGAAGAATTCTTATTACATGATATCAAACAAAATAAGTCATAGTTGGACAAATACTGCATGATTTCACCTCCTTGAAGTATCTAATAAAATAATCACATTCATGGAATAAGAGGAAATTAGTGGTTTCCAGGGACTAGGGGAGAGGGAAATGTGGCGTTACTAATCAATAAGCACAGTGTCTCAATTACGCAGGGTAAATATGTTCTGGAAATCTGCTGCACAACACTGTCTTACAGTTAACATTCACCAACAAGAGATAAACACTGCAAATATATACGGAATACCAATCAGCCATAAAAAAGAAAGAAATCACATCATTTGCCAGAGAAAGGGTAGATCTAGAGACTGTGAGTTTAAATGAAACAAATCAGACTTAGAAAGTTAAATATTGTAGGGCTTCTCTTATAAGAAAACCCCAAAATATAAAGGAGTAAAATAAAGAAGAAATGGTAGGGAAGATGAAAACAGACTTCTTGGAGATTCAGAAGAGGATCAAAAGAAAAAGGGGGCAGAGAGGGTAAAGACTGGGGATAGAGGAATAGGAAGTGATCAAGAAATGATACATGCATATGTATATATGTGGGTATGTGTACATCAATTCCCCCAACCAAGTACAACTGTGTCACAAAAACATACACTAATAAAAATGTATGTATTTGAATTGGGCACAGTGGCACACATCTGTAATCCCAGATACTTGCAAGACCGAGTCAGGACGATTGCAAATTTAAAGCTAGCCCAGGCAGCTTAATGAAACTCTTATTTCAAAATAACATATGGGGGCTGAGGACAGAGCTCAGTAGAATAAGCACCTGCCTGGCAAGTGCAAGGTCCTGAGTTCGATCTCCGCTACCATAAAAAAACAAAAAACCAAACCAAACAAACAAAACAAGATAAAATATGTAAAGGGCTGAGGGTGTAGCTTAGTGGTAGAAAGCCCCCAAGTTTGATCCCCTGTATTACAACAAACAAAAGTATATTTTTTTATATAATATATAACAAAAAAAAACCAGTATTTTTTTCTTTTGTGGTGCTAAGGATTGAACCCATAGCCTTTTGATGTTAGGCAAGGTTTCTTTCACTGAACTACATACAGCCTTAATAATACCAAGTATTATTAAGTAATAATAATAACCAAGTAAGGTTTTACTTTTTAGTTTAAAAAAAGAAAGAGTTCTTAGGTATAGTTGTGGTTAAACTTGAAAAGTAAGCATAATTAGTGACTTTTCTGTTTAGTAAGAATAATCTCGTTACCCGCATACTTTCTCCATTTCACTCAATCCTTTGGTTAAGTACTGTATAGCTTCCAAGCAAACTGAGACATTGACATTGAAAACATTTTCAAGTATGGAGCACATAAACAATTATAAACTGTAGTAAAGTGGATTTAGAAATAAAGCCATCAGTTCCTGGGGTACCTTGAACACTGGTAATTCTTTTTATCTCATTAATGCTTTAAGTTTACAGTTGTGACTTTATTGGCAATCATCTGTATACTTTGAAACAGTAATTTAAACTTTACAAATTCCTTGTGGTTTGGCTAACTACGCTGTGGTTCATGTCTAGAAGGAAAAGGAGGTAGATTTAGAAGGGAAGTGGACATATGAAACTTAAAAAAATAATCGAAGTTGGTGAACACTTAAGTTTCATAGTCTAAAATACATTCTTCAGTAATGTATCTTTTATGTAATAAGGCAGAATTGATTTATAGAAACTACCTAAGTGGCCTGAGCTTTTGGCCTGAGGAAATGCTTAATCTGAGAATGCATGCCCACATTTAACGTTGCTTCTGTCTTTTGTTAAGATAACTGAGCTTCAACAGCAGTCACATTGACGAGTTTTAGTTAAGCCACAAAATGGAAAGCTATCATTTGAATATTCCATAGGATATTCTTCATCCTAAATGAGTACTCAGCTCTGAACAAGCAGTACTAACAAATGGAAGATGCAATCACTTTACATCACAGAAATGATTTGTTTAACTACTCTCCAGTTGGAAAAGAAAAGAAGATTCTCTGGCATCGCGCGGTCACTTTCCACTGTCCCTATGCCCCACGGTAACTCTAAGGAATGCAGATGGCCTGCACCGGGGGCTTCCGTCAGCACCAGGGATAATGACACTCTAAATATATCCACTGGTCACTTGAAAAAAAAATGTTAAGTGGTGAAATGAGTTTAAAGGTGAAGGAGTTCAAGATGGTCTAACTATGCACAGTTTCCTCTTTATTACAGTCATCTGTTCCCTTTAGGGAACCTCAGAGGCTGACCAACCTAGAATGAGTGTGCTTTCTTGGCGGCCGCATTTCTGTGCACCACTGGTCAGAATCACAAACTTAGCCAGCAAAAAGTAGAAAATAACGAAACATACACTGACTTGTTAAACTGAATCATCAGCACCTTTAATGAAAAATATACAAAATACAAGGGTGATGTGATTTGAATTCTATTTTGTGCTTAAGGAAAGTATCATAGTATAAAACAGTAAAAATCATTCCAAATTCCAAATTCTTTCATAAATGGTATGTTTGGGCAGCTAGTATGGCATAGTTGATGTCTGGGGTGTCAACTCAAATTATAACATGTGACAATTTTGATTTAAAATTTCAAAATTTTAATGGATGTGTCAATGTGGCATAATGACTTGATGTCTGGGGCGTCAACTCAAATTATAACATGTGACAATTTTGATTTAAAATTTCAAAATTTTAATGGATGTGTCAATGTGGCATAATGACTTTTTAATAAGATATATAATTTGAAGTCTTCTGTAATGTAATTTAAATAGACTTTATTACGTCATTTACATATGCATATATACACAAAGACTTAAACTCTGCCTCCCAAGTATAGCTCTTGCCCTCTAAAACACAGTCCTTAGCTCTAAAAATTCCCTGACTCACGATCATAGTTTTGTTCTTACCATTGGAAAATTATACTCTTGATATTCATTTCCACATGTATATCTGCCAAAAAAGGGCAACTCACAGTAAAGAGAATAAAAATTTATTTATTATACATGACATATTTAATCATAAATTCTGGATAACAACAGTATCTTCTGTGCATTTATTACCTTTTATTTTTGAAAAGGGCTAGAGATAGTACTCTGCTCTTGGTTATAATTTTGGTAAATTTTAAGTAGATACTATTAGAACTGATAGAAAACTTCAATAACCCTCTAGCTTCACTGATTTTTATTGCCAGTTTTTGAGCCCACATTGCAAAGTAAAATACTCCCATTAGCCTTACTATTGGTAACTCCTCTGGGTATGGGTCATGATGGTTGTCTAAGTTGTTTTTTTAAGAAGGCAGATACAGCTCAAAGCACTGGAAAACACTGATCCTTATGGGAGAACTTTTTATCAGATAGCTAAAAACTACCCTCACAGAATGCTAATGTCGCCGTTTTCTGAACATGCACCCTATGAAGAGCCATTAAGTTTTACTACGCATGTGCAGACTGCTTCACCTTTCTTTACTTCCAGTGACCTTTCTCTGTTCCTCTGATCACCCTGCTTCTTTCTGCAATAAACACCCCCAACCCCTACCCTTAGGGAGGTGGGTTTGAAACTTGGGGCTTACTCATGTTTGGCTGCCTCCTGAATGAACTCTCTCTTTTGCAAAACTTGTTCTTACAGTGATTGGCATATAGTGCAGTAGGTAAAATAGGCTTTGTTTGGTAGCACTATGGGAGAGAAAAACCTCCTGAAAACATTCTGAAAGGTAGACAAGGGTGTGAAAGTTAGTAAACGTAATAGTCATTACTTTGGGGGGCATAAGAAAAATTGTTGTTTCCCCTTAATATGTCCGATAGAAAGGACCATATGATACAGTTAAACTTACGTGGCTAAGCTTTATACAGTACACTGAAAAGTGTCTAAACTCAAACCTGTTAAGAACAGTTGGTTTTTCACAAGGAATGGAATTCGAAAGAATAATAATAAAAAAGTAAATTGTGCAAAGAATCTTCTCTTAGTAGCTGCCTATTCCACATAATTACTTCTTTGTAAAATGATATTTTCTGATAAGGGTAATACACATTCAACAGAGACAAACTGAAAGTCAAAGGAAATTATAAAGAATAAAAATTACCAGAGGTAATTTGTTTTTAATCAGAGTCAATGGCTTGAGATCTAGAAGTCACCTATTCTGATATGGATACTTTAAAGAAATTGAACCTTAATAGAGGTTAGTCATTAACTGAGAGCAGCTTCACATAGATTCCACAGAAAGGGGAGACCTGCCAATGTACATTCTGGCTTCATTTCCCATGAGCCCTAAGGGAGTAACATGAGCACATAAAATGTGAAAGGTAATACATATATGCCATAAGTCCAGAGCAAAATAAAAACCTCAATGCTCTTCCTGCCAAATTCTCCTTGTCCTGTTTGTGTCTTTTGCTCAAGAAAGAAAAAACGAATGAATGAAAGAAACAAAGAAAAAAAATAAGTTAGGGATACAAAACCTTTCAGAGTGATTAGTAACCCCCTCTCTCACTACATGGTGAACATGTCATATTACTGACATAATGAATAGGCAGCAGAATTCCAACTTTAAGTCATTAGAGTGGTCTTTTCACTCAATCCCTGGTGCTTTAAACAACCAGACCAGTTGAACCTGCCTTTTGACCTCAAACTCTAATAGAATCAAGATGTCTCTGAAAGTACTCTGCTTTGGCATTTGAGCTTCAGGAAGTAGTAAAACTACTCCTTTGTCCAATTTTCCCTTTTAAGCAAATTTCAGAAACTAGAGACAAGTATCAAAGGCAAACAAAGCTCAAAATTCTTTTGATAATTTCTAAATCCTTAAGAACACAGTATTAGCTGTCTATCATCAGTAAATAAGAGATCATAATCAGTGTTGAGATGATGATGGGTAACAATCCAGGAGTGGGTCCCAAATGTACATGGTTCCCAAAAATGCATAACAGAAAAGGGAGTATATATTACGGGGCATTACCAAAGTTTACCATTTTCAAGTAGGTATTTTAAGTTGAATGATTATATACTCACAAAATTATGTTTCATAAATTCCATAATCCTGAAATATCACTAAAAAGGCCATATAAAAATGAGAGGGTTAGTGGCATTGGTAGTTTTAATGCCATGGACATGTAGCCATAGTTTAATACTCCAATTTAGATTAAACCAAAACTCTAGATTCTCTAATTGATGGATTAAATAAGCTTTTGATTCTGCTACTATTTAATTCATTATTTAGCCAATTAGTTATCCAGAGCATATGATAAGTTAGCAGAATCCATCTACTCCTGTTTCATTTCCTGAAAAAGTTCTTCTGATTATGATTTTCTCTTATTTCCCTTGCAGAGCTTTCACACTATGGTAGGTTCAGTACCATCATTAAACTCTGTGAAAACTGTATTCTATAGGTGAATGCCTGTGGGAAAACTGAAGTGCAACATTGCCAAACACTGCTCCCTGAACATCTTAGCATGTTTTTTCTCAGTCACTGACGTTTAGATACTCAGAAGTGTCTTTAGTATAAAATGTCAATCTAAATCAATTTTTCCTTCCATCACCACAAACTTCCCATTCCATGGTAAGAGAGCAACTACTTGGTCCACAGCATGACAACATGTAAGGAATTTGATTTATTCTTTGTTCTTCATGGTCAACATTAACATTTTGCTGGTCTTCCTTTCTAATAGTATTTAGTGTATTCATTGCTATTGTGTTGGCACAGTCATGATCACAGTCACTAAGACCCTTTTAACTTGGGCCTGTATTAGTCTTAAAGACTCTCCCCTGATTTTCCCATTACTCTACAAATGTCATAATTTTCTGTGGTCATTTTAATCGGATTGCTTACCATACAAATGCTTTGGTCCAACATTCAGGACCACCTATACTTTTCAACCTATTTCTTTCTGTCTTCCATGTTTGGCATAGGGTTTCTACTTATTTTCACTTAGGTTTCTGTTATGCTCTCTACCTGAGATGCCTGCTGCTTTTTCTTCAAGACCTAACTTTTCCTCGGGCTGCTGACTTCCTTCTATTCAGCACTTTATAGTTTGGCTTATAACATCAGGAAGGTGCTCTATAAATGTCCTTCAATTCTACATGTGCAAGGTTGCTTCCCCAAGTACATTCTGCTATGGCTTATCATTATATCATATTTAAATGTTTCTAGGAACTTGCCTTTCCATTTATTTGCTGATTAATTTTTAGTTTTAATTTTAAAAGTTTTTAATTGTGATGAAATAATAACACAAAATTTACCTTTTCTTCCTGGGTGTGTATGTGTGTGATTTTGGAAATTGAATATAGGGTCTTATATATGCTAGGCAAGCACTCAACCAGTAAGCTACACTTCCAGCTTTTCCCTTTCCTTCATTTTCCTCTTCTTCCTCCCTCTTTCCCCTCCTCTGTTTTGACAGGGTCTTGTTATTTAGTCTAGGTTAGCCTTAAATTCACCATGTACCCCAGGCTGGCCTTGAACTTGTGATTCTTCCACCTCAGTCTCGCAAGTGCTGGGATTATATGCATGCACCATTATGCCTGCTACACAGATTTTCTGAATGAGGAATACTGTAGCATAGCACACATGATAACTACAGCTATGATGTGTGCATAGGGGGACTGAAAATGAGTCAGGTATGTTATAAACCCACACCAACTCCCTGTCACTATTCTGTAATACAGACATGCTCTGAACAAAACAAAAACATATTTTTATTGTGGTATAACATATGTAACATAAAATTTACCATTTTAACCTTATGTATTTGTTTACCTGTTTATTTTGAAGTATTGGGGATTGTAGTGGACTGACAACTGGTGGTCAACTTATAACCTGCAGCTGAACTGAGTAAGCATGGTGCTGGGTGTGGGAGGCCCACCTGAGGATTATTGCCAGCAGCATGAGAAGCACAACTGGAGAAGGAGAAGTTAGGCTCCTGGGAGCAGAGAAAGGCTGTTGGGAGCTGAGAGAAGCTGCTGGGAACAGGTAGAAGCTGTAAGGAGCTGTTGGTTCTTTTGGAGGAGCTCGCATGCTGGCTTTCCTGATGAACTTAGCTGTTCTCAGTCTCCGAGGAGCTCGGGACCTCTTTGCCACTGAGAATGGCTTCGGTTCACTTTGTGGGAGCTGGTCCTCACTTTGAACATCGTTTCTTGGTTCTGGAGGGGAAGATGGTGCACTGCCGGTCTCCTGGAGGAGCTTGCTGCTTTGGCTTTCTTGATGGTAACTCGGCCATCTTGATCATCACAGGAGTTCTGGACCTCACTGTTGCTGAGGGTGGCTGTGGTACCTTTCCTGGAGCTCTGGTTTTCTGAGCATCTCTTCCTGGCTCCAGTGCAGATCCCTCAGCCTGCTAGCACAGATCTTTCATCCCGCTGCCACAGACTTCCTAGATTCCACCACTGATCTTTGGGCCTTCTCAGTGCAGATCTGTGAAACAGGCCTGCATGAGACGTTGTCGTGGGCTCTGGGACTCCAGTTGGATTTGTGGGGGGCACTGTTATGGACTGTAGGTATTCAGCTGGACTCATGCAGGACATTTCCATGGGATCTAGGCCCTCAGCTAGTTCACTTGGTCTTGATGTGTGTACGGATTTCCTGGACTCTTTTGTATATCATTCTTTGGGTGACTATTATAAATAATCTTATAAAACATGTGTCCTGTATTATATATTGTTCCCCTTGAAAATATTCCCCAAAACCAACACAGGGATTAAATACAGGATCTCACACTTACTGAGCAAGTGAACTGACAATGAACTACACTCAGTTCTGTGTTGACCATTTTCAGATGTATGATTTAGTGGCATTAAGCATCCTCACACTGTTGCACCATTTATCACTACCTGTACCTCCAGAGCTTTGTCATTTTCACAACAAAAACCCTGTATATTCCTCGAGGCATATGCCTGGGCCCAACAGACCCATCCCTTACTGTTCTATTGTAAATCTGTACTTTTGTGTTATAGTAGCCAGCTGTGCATCCCAGTACCTTTGCCTGAGGCCTAAAGGAAGCAATTTATGTGTTTATCCACTTAGCATGATGACCAGCAAGGAGTGTGCATATGGGTGGCAAAAGGGATAAGGACCCATCCTTATGCTCTGTGGAAGTTTTCTGCATATGTTTACCCGAGCATCACAGAAGGTACCATAGACCCACACCACTTCAGGATTATAGTAAAAAACAACAAAAGTTTTCTTTCTTTTGATTTTTAGTACAACGGCACATGAAAAACCAGATCTGCAAGTTTTGCAGGAGGTCAAAATGAATCATCAGACTATTTATGGATGATGAAGATGATCCACTGTGGTAAAATACCTGCTTTCGTAACAGGACAGTGGTGCAGGTGGGGTGACGATGATGGTGATGATGACTCTGACATTGGTCGTGTGAGTCAAAGCTCCTATGACAGTGAAATGGAGCAAGAATTGACTGATATAGACACAGGCGATGTCATTTAGATGACAAAGCTCTTAGGCGGCAGGCAGCCCGCTGCACCATGCCTGCAAGAGCAGAGGTCCTCCTTCGCTATGGACCCTACAGAGCCGTAGGCCCGACTGTGAAGCACTGCACCTTCTGCCTGCAAGGCCTCCAAGCTGTGTTGGCCAAAGATGGACACAAGGTTATCTTAGAGAAGATAGAAGAGTGGAATTTGGAGAGCTCAAAGTGAATGAAGAAGTCATCTTCCAGTGCAATATCACAGACTTGGAGTTCAGAGGTGATGGTAAACTGGACCCACTGTGTGAAGAGGCCAGGAAATCTGTGTTAAGTGCCTACTGATCACTTGTGGGACAGACACAGAGGCTCCTGGTACAGGGACACTGGGCTGTCCTTGTCAGAAGGAGGCAATGCTGGCCTCCTGCCATACAGCCTGGATTCCCATCTGGCTGCGCAGGGTTCCCCAAAATAATAAAACCACATGATCTGCAGCATTTCTCAACCTCAACCCACAGGGAGAGTCTCCAGTATCAGGTACACATTGAGCTGAAGGAAATACTAAAATGCAATCTAATAACAAACACCATGCCTTACTAATAACACCTAGTTGCCAGAAGCATTCAAAATCCCATTCTACAATAAGCAGAGTCAGGAACCAGTGAAATTAAAGAGCAGTCAGGGTGGGGGTGGAAATTCAAGCCTTTGAAAGTCTGAATCAAAAGTCAATGTCAATATAGTACTTAGAAGCCCCACTATTCCTACAGATAATTTTTTGTTGCCACTAGAATAAATACTTAAAATCGCTAATACCAAAAGAAAAAAAAAAAAACCACAGATGACAAAGAAACAGCAATGTGAGTACATTCACTAGTCAAAATGTTGCAAAATGGCCTCCCAACCAAATGGAACCATCCAGTGTTAGAACTAGGTCTAAAAATATAGTGAAGGTTTTGGCAGGGGTGAAACCTATTGGACAGAATGCCAGCACTGTCATTTAGTGTTGGAAATTGTAACAGATGAAATGCCTCAAGATGCTGTGAAACACACAAGCAAGTAAAACCTGTATGCACTAATAATCATATTCAGAAGTGTATGACACTTTACTACCCAGACTAAAAGCATTCGTAAGTCTGCTGTACTCAGCAGAGATTTCTCATGGTGATCAGAGGAATGTAAAAGACTTACAGAAAAGCACTGGTCAAAATGTGGAATAAAAATTTATGTTGTAGATGCAAAGACTTATGCTTTCAATTTTGACATTTATCCTGGAACTCACCCATCAGGTACTTAATCATATAGTAATAAACCAAATGATGTTGTGAACAGACTTATTGCTTCCATCTTCTAAAGTAAGCAGAATGGACATTCCATAACTGCTTTACTGGTTTCCAATTGATGTTACATTTGCTAACAAGGCACAAGTTGACCACCACAGGAACTGTACACAGGAACAGAGCAGAAATTCCAAATGGCATGCTGCCACTTCAAAACAGAGAATTGTATAATACAATTTTTGAATTTCAGAAAGATAACATTAGCCTCGTATATGGCAAAGAAAAGCAGACTGGTACCACTGATGTCAACCATGGTAGAAATACTGACAGGGAAACCTGGACAAAACAGAAGCCTGAGATGGACTTTCAACAACAAAACTAAATGTGGAATAGATGTTGTTCAACTGTGATGTCACTTGAAACACACAGCATTGGCCAATGGTTGCGTTTTACCCGAGCCTAAGTATGTATGGCACAAATAGTTTGGTAGTTTACTAAGAAAATAACAAGTGCGAAGTATCATGGAGAAATTTTCTTACAAGATTGGGACTGTAGCTTGTAAGAGACCATTTATAATACAGGAAAAACGAAGTGTTTCTACCCAGAGAACTATGCAAAATAACTGTGGAGCACCCTGGTGAGCTGACATGTGAACAGGCAAGCACAGCAGCAGAAGATCTATTATGACAACAGGAAAACAAAAAAGATGTCAACTGGGCCTGATGTGAAAGTGCAGGGAAACAAAACATACACGCTATCAGTGTAAGCAGTCCTTGTGTATGGAACATGCAGTTGTCATGTGTGAGGACTGCCCCGAGTGTGAGAGTTAATGCAAGGTTTATTTCTAAAGTTGATTCTTTGTGTGTTTGCACTCTAGTTCACTTAAGTTTTTATTTTTGATGTTATCTTTTCAGTTTTGTAAGCAAGTAAACAGCTCATGTGAAGTCTAAGCACTCATTACATATTTGATCTTACGTTTTATTGACATCTTATGTGCCTGCTAAGTGCATGTCATACAGTATAGTAGGAAGCTCCTGACAGAATGAAAAGACTGCCACGTGGGAAAGGAGAGCCAAGCACACACGCTGTGAGAGTGAGATGTGTGCATGGAACATGCAGTTGTCACGTGTGAAGACTGCCTTGGGAGCGACAGTTGAAGCAAAGCTCACTTTTGTGATACAGTTCTATTGGTATTTTCACTATAGTTCACATAAGAATTTATTTATTATGTTATCTTTTTAGGTTTTGTTAAGGAAGTACAAAAGTACTTCCTAAAGCATGAAAATGTTGAGTTCTATTCTAAATGTACAATGTATATTAAGAATTTAAAGATTTATTTTATTGATATCTTATCTTCCTGCTGACTACACACTATATAAGAACCTCCTGACAAAACTGCCAAACCACTGAGATGTCACGTATGTCCTACAAAAAGGCCGGAAAGCAAAAGCCCTGTGCTGTCAGTGTAAGCGGTGCGTGTGTGTGCGACGTGCTGTTGTCATGTGTGCAGACTGCTTCAGGTGTGATAACTGAAGTAAGGATTATTTTCCTTGTAGAACACTATGGATATTTTCATTGTAGTTCATATGGGAATTTACTTCTCATGTTCTTTCTTAGACTCTGTACATCAAAAACTAGTTGATTTTGATGAAAATTGATGTTGATGAAAATTTTTTTAATGCACACTCCATAAATATTAGAAACTCAATACTTTATTTTTGTGATTTTTTTCCTGTCAAGTACTCATGGTTTAATGAAACTCATAAAATTAAAATTAAAAATTCATCAATAGAAATATTCTAAGAATACTCTCAGATCCACTTTTATGTGCCCTGATGACATTGGGTTACACTCCAAGGGCTACACACTAACTCCCCCTTTTTTGCTGTTCCCAGGCCCTAGCAATCGCCACTGACTCTATGAGTTTGACTATTTGTCTTTTTGTGCTTGGCTCATTTCACTTACCATGCCTTCAAGCACAATGTATTTTTACTATACTTCCAAATTTAAGTGACTCTGACAATAAAACCCTACATATACTTCCCCCAACTCTTCTTTTTTCAAACTTATTCTTTACTATAGTCTCAAAAAAAGAAGGAAGAGAAAACAGGTATCTAAAACAAATTTTAGAAGTTTTGTTTTATGACATGGGGCCTCACTTCATAACGTAGTTGGCCTCAAACTTTGGGTCCTCTAGTTCACACTCCTAAATGCTGGGATTACAAGTATGTAACACAATGCCTGAGTCTAAAAATCTTATTTAATCATTGTTGGCTCAAGGAGACAGTGGGAAAAGCCAATATCAGGCAGACTAAGTGGATGCAGAAAGGTCTGGTGGAGAAGTACTGCACAGTGGCAGCTTCTTTGGAATCCTTGATTTCCCACATCCTTACCAAGAATGAACTTTTAGCATTTGAATTTATTCTTCCAAATAAAGTACACAAAAACTCAATTACATACAGTCTGAAAAAATTCCATATATATATAGTGAAAATGGACAAAGTTACTCTTAAATCCTGATGATACTACAGGCACTCCTAATGACTGTTACAGATTCCAGATATATTATGCAGAGATTTTATGTCTGCCAGATATCTACAAGGGCAAATTTCTTCTTATCTTTGTGAAAAGAGCTTTCATAAGACAGACTAACTCAGGATCTCTGCTTTCTAACTTTTTACTTTTAAACATTTAAGAAAAATTTAAATTTATTTTTATTAGTACATGTTTGTAGTACATAATACATTCATCATAGGGAGTTAGTACGTGTACATAACATAAAATACTAGAAAACCAAGGGAGTTTCTGTTGGGGATTTACTCAAATCCACTCAAAATCCCCAGTACATTATGACTTAAACCCACAGATGTGTGTTAGTGATTCGGGGGCAGGGTTTGCAGCAGGGAGTTGAACAAAACTTAATATGCATCTAAGAGATGAAGCTAAGTGGTAGCTTTGCAGTAGTATCTAGGAGGATGGTTTGCATAAAATTTATACAGGCCTTGTCTTTCATGTTGTTTTTACTATACCAATGTCTTTTTTGCCTCAAGTTTGGTAGCATAACATGAACCAAAATTTTCAGAATAAAACTTGCTATATGCAGATGTAGTTCCTTTAAAATAAGGTACAGTTTTCTTATTCTCTTCAATGGTTTGAGCAATCTTTCATTCATACATCTGGTAATCTGTGCAAGTTGGGGACAGCGATATGTAATGTAACAACCACTGTTGATTGGTACTATTGTGTCTTGAGACCCTGTATCACTTTGAATGTTCTTGCTTTGATTTGTTTATATTCATGATTGTGGTATGCTGCTACTGTTCTATTTTTTTGTTTGTTTCTCATTTACTACTCTCTTTAAAATAAAAAAAAAAAAATAGACTTCCAGTAAGATGGCGACCGGGTAAGCAGCAGAGAAAGATCCTCCCAGAGGATCGACAACCAGAGACTGAAATACAGCAACATGAGAAAGATAAGGAGAGAAACGGGTGCCCTGGTACCCTGGACCCAGGAAAGATCTGAAATGGGAATTGAAACTCTCAGAAAGAGCAAAGACCTCCCCTGGAGACAAAGCTGAGAGGGCCGCCATGGCGCAGTCAGAGGAAGAGGAGGTGGAAAAGGAAGGAGCCACTGCTCCATACACACCCCCAGCCCGCTCCCTCTTTCTGGCACTCACAGCTTCAGCCTCAGAGGCCCCTGCTCACGGAAATATCCTCAGTTGGCCGGGGTAGAGCAAAGTCCGGAGAGCTGGTTCAAAATCGGAGAGGAGAAAGCACAGCCCGAAAAGGAAGCAGCAGAGGTCAGAAGAGCGGTGGAATCCAGTGTGAGCATGGGAGGTTACAAAGGCCGTTGAAGCAGAATCCCACTCTGCAGAAATCTTTCTAATCAGTGCCCTGAGGCAGGCTGGAGTCAAGGCAACCAGTAAGCATCCCGCCACACCCAGCTCTACGCCTGCCCCAAGGATATGGCCTCAGACCTCTTCACTGTGTGAGCAAATATCTTGGGAGAAAGCAGTGGAAGTGACCCCAGGACCACAATAATTCCCAGGGATCCAGTCAAAAAAGAAAAGGGAGCTGGAGCACAACAGAAAGTGTGAGCTGCAGATAGAGGCGGGCTACTCGGCCACACGCCCTTCTCAATCCAACACCAAGCAGGAAGCATGAGCTGAGTTACCTGGATTCAGCTCCCACCCTGAACTCCCTCTCCCAGCACTGTGAGTTCTGGTGGCCCCAGCAGTCACCACGTGATCCTGACAACAATGAGCTGAGTCAACGGGCTTCAGGACTCACCCTAAACTACTAACATGAGCACTAAGACTCCACACGGCTTGCATATATGAAAAATGTACGAACCCATAGTGTCAAACTACATGAAAAGCAGCAGTCCTGGAGCCTGAGAGACAACAACATACTCTACACAGCAGACCCAAGAAAATCCTCCAATTCTTTCCCAGAACTAATGGAGGAGACCTCACGCCACTTGTGCCCAGCAGCGTAAGTACACCTAATGCCCAGTGAGATTGAGTGGTGAGATGAGGTGAAGACATGAAACTAGGGAGTAGACTTGCCTCTCTAGCTGGGAAGGGATAGTCTCCAAAGACACTAATGGCCTAGGGGGGATACCAGGGACTTCGGTGGGGAGCTCGGAGGCCTGAGGGGGGAGGGGCCTCCCTTCAGGTTGCATGAGAGACCTGAGAACCTAGACTGAGCCTCCCGTAGAGCAGCATTGGGACAGAGTCCGGGAGTCCACGGGGGGGGTGGGGGGTGTCCCGCGGACTTGGATTGGCCCAGGAGTGCCCCCGCATGTGTACAGCTCTCCACCCCAGCCCCCCAGCTCCACCCAGCCCCCGGGGGTGTGCCAGGCACTCCACTCCACCCCCAGAGCTCTGCCTGGCCCCTGGGGCATGCTGGGCATTTCACCCCACCCCCAGGGCGCTCCAGGCACTCTGCCTGGCCCCTGGGGCATGCCAGGCACTCCACCCTGCCCCTGGAGCTCCTCCCGGCCCTTGGGGTGTGCCAGGTGCTCTACCCTGCCCCTGGAGCTCCTCCTGGCCCCTGGGGCATGCCAGGCACTCTGCCTGGCCCCTGGGACAGCCCTGAAGACTCACCTAAGCCTATAGACTTGGGTGCCCTGACAGAGCCTGGCAGTTTGCTGTGTAACCCTGCCTATCCGACCGGCTGCGAGGGCTTGCCAAAGGGTGCTTCTCCAACTCCTGCCATAGCAATTTGTGTACAGCTATGTATTATACAGTATATTTAGAAGCAGCCAAGTCTCTTCCCAAAGTAAGAGCATGAGGGAGTAATTAAACCAAAAGCGCAGTTATTACCAGTGGGAAGAACACTGACAGGGTGGTAGATCAATGGAGGTGAAGTGGAGAAAACTGATTAATTGAACGAGCTATCATCTATATAACTGAGAAACAAAGATGAAGATAACATTATGTAATACAATATCCAGTGGTAACCCTCTACTATTTTCTCTGTAATTTGTTATTTCCTTTATTGTTTTTGTGTTAAAAATGCAAAGACAACACTATGTAATACAGCATCCAGTGATGGTTCCCTACTGTCTCCTCTGTAACTTGGTATTTCCTTTATGGATTTTGTTATAACAAATACGAAGATAACATTATGTTATACAGCATCCAGTGCCAATTCCCTACTATCTTCTCTATAACTTGTTATTTTCTGTATTGTTTCTGTGTTATTCTGGGTTCTTTTGTCATAAAAAAAAATAAAATAAGGTACAGCTGTTATATATGTACACTTTGAACTACTGTTATATATGTACAATTTGGGCTACATTTGTCTTGCCTTTTTTTTTTTTTTTGTCTTGTCCTCTTTTGAATATGAAGTCTTCCTATATTGTTTCTCAGAATTAAAACTTTAGAATGCCTGCATTTACTTCAATGATTACTTTACGAATTACCAAATGCTTTCAGCAATTAATTCCTTTTGTCCCACCGTTTACCCAATCTTTCCCAGTCTCCATGGTAACATGTCAAGACCAGCTGTTCATGCTATGCTACCCAGGGGTTTGCTTGCCTCTTCTTCAGTTCTCTAGTTGCATTCTGGGTCTGTTTGCTATGACATTTGCTGGAGGACTGCTAGGGTGTCATGGTATTGTTTTCCATTTCCTAGCCCAGTCATGAGCTGTGTCTTGATCTGTCTCTCTCCCCTCTTTTTTTTTTTTTTTTTTTTATCTCTTAAGACAGCCAACATTATATATCTAATCTTTGGATTTGTAGTAAAGTGTCTGCAAAAGAAGTGAGGACTGTTTCAACGGGTATATATCCAAGATCTTCAAGCTTTACACATAGCATAGGAAAGCTGTCAAGGATAGATATGAATGACTGTTGAGATGTGCTAAGAGCTGACTGAAGACACAAGAGCTGCTGAGATCTTGGAGGTCATCAAAATCAAACCTTGTAATTTACCTTCTATAATGGTTTGATAACTATCAATTTGCTGGCAAAAATTATAAAAAAGTTTCTCTCTTACACAGGTTATGAATAACCTGGTTATGATGGGGAAATTCCATAGGATGGACCAAAGACTATACTTGCATTAGGCAGATGAGTTATCATTAGCTGGGATGAATGAGTCTTCTTTACATTCTCCCATTGGTTCTAGCAGCATGTCAAATGCCAGACATAATTTAGAAATAATGCTCACTATACCTATCTTTTTTTCATAAGTAAAACTGCTCCACTTGCAATCTGTTTCTCAATCCCATATCATACTAATGAAAATTTTATCATAGCAATAGCCAGCTGTGTGTCTCAGTAGCTGTGTGTGTGGGGTACAGGAAGCAATCTTTGTGTTAACCTACAGATACATGGTTTCTAAGAGATAAGGAAGTGCTAAGTACAGGGAAGTAGTTATCAGGATAAAAGGGGATCTCTGTGGTAAGAGAAATGTTCTGTATCTTAACTATGTCAATGTCAGTATGTTGTGACATATACATCACATCTTAGTTTTAAGAAGAAAATTTGGTTTATTAGGTTGTTTGTGTCAATTTTTGACTACCCTATATAAATCCTACGTGCAATTCAAATGGCATCTCCTTATTAGTACTAAGGAAATCAGTAAGTTTAAAAGAGCTAGGAAGAAATCTCATTGTAAGACAGCACTGGCAATCATACAAAACAGGATGACTAATTGCTGGGTCAGTAGTTCAATTTAGTAATTTCAAAATTGCAAAAAATTGCTTGAAAAAATATAAAGGCAATAACCTAAAAATTCAAGTCAATTTCACTTTGCAGACACAAATTCCGGAGAAAATATCAGTGACAACAACAGTACTGCCAGGTGTGGTGGTACACACCTGTAATCCCAGCACTTAGGAGGCTGAAGCAGGAGGATTGCTGCATGTTTGAGGACAGCCTGGGCTACAAAGTGAGTTCAAGGCCAGCCTGAAGTGTATAGTGAAACTCTGTCTCAAAAAGACAACACAAACAATGGTACTAAAGTACATTTCAAAGCTACTTTTCAGATCTCTAACCAATAGATCAAAGATCAGATAGACTAAAACTGCATACAAAAACCCCCAATACAGATATTCCAACAAGAACGCTAAATTCAGGAAGGGATCTTATGGACATGACAGGAGGTGCTGTGGCTCTTTCCTACTTCAGTTTATAAATTTATGGAAGTTTCTCTGTTAAAGGGCCATCCCGGAGACCAGTGTAGCTCATACATCTGGCATTCCTACTGTCGCATGGTGCAAATCAATCATGAGCCCTGGGTCAGCACGGCCGGCCTGTAATGTGGTTAATGGAGCCGTCAGTACCATTCCGCAGGACTGTGCACTTTATTATTATAGGAAACCTCGGAACAAGATACAATTTCCTGACATAAGAAGCAACCTTTACATCAGGACACCTGGACGTCCCTATAACCACTTAAAAAAATACAATAGGTCTCAACCCACCACTGCTTCTCAGGGGGAGATGCGCTTGCTCCAGGCCTGTTCCTTTTAATACTAAATACTAACTTCAAAATGAATCCCTTCTGAGTGAATTAGTATGAAGGCAGAACTATAGAATGAATTTAATGCATCCAATTGTCTTGCCTCCATTGTCTTTAGTTTGTTCCTGGCTGTACCTACAGAAGAGAATAATACTCCTCATGCCAAGTTTTCCTCTCAGTCCTCTTCCCATCCTTTAAAGTTTGTAATCAAGAAGAGCCCCTTCTGGTGTCAAACTAAGATAGCAAGGAAGTGTGAGCCTGGTTTCCCTCTAGATAACTACATAAGGAGCTTTCTGCACACCAGCGGCCAAGGCAGCCTCTGGATTTAGAGACCTATACAGCAGCCAGTACCACTTGTATAGATTATAGATGTTTTAAACCAAGAGCAGCAATAGTTTCATACTCTTGTTTAAGAAAAGCAGAGATATAACCAGCTGTAAACGTTGTGTTTGTTGAATTCTAATGGTTTTTCAGTTTAAGTTGTACGAATAATAATCATGAAGCTATCTTTTATTTTCAATTGTTTGAATTACATGCCTAACATAGCAAAACTGCATTCTTTGTTATTAAAACAAAATTCTTTTTAAGCCAAAATCCCAAACAGTTTTTAGCTACACAAAAACCTGTAATTCTAATCGATCTTACTTTTTGGAATTACTGAAGCTATCAGGCCAAAAGGCAGTCACATATTAACATTGTTTTATGCTTCATCTTGTGGTGCCCTGGAAAAAAAAAATGCTGGCCCTCTCATATAACCAAGGGAGTGACTCCATCGCCCTGGTCTCCCTGGGCAAAACTGAGGCAAATTTACTTTATGAGCGAGGGCCTGCTTACATGTTTTAGGCAAAAGTGACCAACAATGGACATCAGGAACTGCCAGGCTGAAGGGGTGAATACTCATGAGGGAAAATTCACGTGGCTTCATGCAAACAGACCACAACTAAGGCCCAAAGGGAACTGTGTGGACACACAGGCTACCTAGCGCAGCAGACACGGGAGTCACACGCCTGGCTCCTGCGGAGCGTTAGAAGCGGCTCTCCACTGTCTTTGTCGTCACGCTGCTGCCCCGGCCCTCTTCGCACTGATTAGTAGTTGCTTTCCCCCTTTTCTCCTCTCTAGCAATTCTCCTCTCTTGCTTAGTTTTCATCTCTTTGTCTCATTTTAAAAATTCCTATGAAGTTTTTTTTCTTATAATCTGCTTTTTCTCAGTCACCCCTGCCCCTTCACTTTCTGGCCTCTCTATTCTTTTCTTTTCCTTCTTCTTCGTCTTACCGAGCCCCTTGTCATCCCTAGCTTCTTCTCCACCTTACAGGTGCACAAATATATTAGCAGGTTCTGACAACTTTGCAGCTATTCTTAGTGTGAAATTACATCTTCCTCCCCGCTATATCCTGCCCCCAACACAAGTATCTTCTCTAAACCCTCAACACTAACCCTGCATCTGAAATATAAAAGACCTCCAGGAGAACCTGACCCCTATCCATTTTTCTTTTTAACTATTATTATTTCTCCTATTTACCTCTCCTTCTACTGAGTCATACACCTCTTTCACCAATCCCTCCATCTCTTCCCACCCTTTCTATATCCCTCTATATCTTAGACTACTACTAACACTGTAGTATAGATTATAAGAGACAAAGGGTATATATAAGTGCAGTGTAATAACATAAAGTGACGTATGGTCAGACCTGTTGATACTGTTACACCAGTAGTACTTCCCTCCTCACAACACAGTGTCAGGGGCCAAATCAAATAATTACATAGCTGAAGGTATGAACACATTCTCTTCTCAAATAAAGCAACAAACCTATCATCAAAAGATAGAATCTAACTAAAAGGATCCCCTTATCAACTATAATCACCTCTCCTCACTTTACTATACTTCCACCTTCAGTTCCAAAGGAAAGAATATATATATACACACACAGGCACATGGGAAAACAAGGCAGCAAAAGGCTTCCAAGGTTTCCCAATTCTCTCAGGGCAGATCCAATGGGTGCTGACGTAGAGGAAAGCAAGTATGCGGTAGTAGAACTCTATGAAGTTTCTAAAGAGATGAAGAAGCTTGGTGAGGTTGAAGAGGACATGACACAAAAATGTATGGAATCAGCCCAACGTGGACATGGGGCAAACAAATACCTGTAAGAGCGACCAAAACTCAAAACATGAATGACAAGCTCACCAAAGATACAGAATCAAGGAAAAGATATGAGAAAAAAAAACCGGTAGAGAATTCATCAATTGTAGAAATAACCAATGTGAAGACAGTGTCTAAAATTGAGCACAAAACAGTAAATTATGACAAAGTACTTAGAAAAAGCCACAAAAAAATCGAGAAAAGAGCAGGAAAAAAAACACCCAGCAGTTATTAGATAACATTAAGAAGACTAACCTCCAAGGTTAATTGGAGTTAGAGAAAAAAACAGAAGACAGCACAGACGGACTTGCTAATCTTTCTACAGAAATCATACCAGATTTCCTAAATAGGAGAAACGAGCTCAATAATCAAGAAAGCGAGATTTCCAGAACACCAAACAACTAAGATGGGAAAGGCTCATCAATGTATCATAGTTAAATTGCCAGATACACAATAAAAAGTCAGAATTTTTTTTTAAAAATCACATACAAAGGTAAATCAGTTAGAATTATAGCAGACTTCTCAACAGAAACTTTGAAGGCCAGAAGAGCTTGGAGTAAAGTATTTCAAGTCCTAGAAATAAACAACTTCCAACCCAGATTAACATCTCCAGCAAAACTTTCCTTCACAATAGATGGAGAAATAAGGACATTTCATGAAAAAGAACAACTGAAAAGATTTCTAAATACTAACATAGCACTCCAGATCAAGAATATCCTGGACAGAAGTGATGAAACCAATAAATCCAAAAATCAAGATGGGATGAAAACACCAAATAAGGACAATGAATAAACAACAACAAAATGACAGAAAAACAAATGAATCACCAACAGAGAGAGCACAATGACAATAATTAATCAACATCTCTGAGGAACATTTCTCAATGCTAATAGCCTTAACTCTCCAGCTAAAAGACAAAGATTGGCAGACTGGATCAAAAAACAGAATTCTACAGTCTGCTGCACTTAACAAATTCATCTAACCCAAAAGGATGCATATACTAAAAATGAAAGGATGGCGAACAGCATTTTAAGCACCCCTGAAAACAAGCAGGGGGAATAAATTCCACTGCAGACAGTGTAAACTTCAAGCTAACGTTCATCAGAAGAAACAGAGAAATCACTATTTACTAGTTAGGAAACAATTGAGGAAGAGATAATGCTTATAATTATTTATGCACCACATACTGGAGCACCTACCTTCATAAAACGAATACTGTCACACATAAAAGACCAAACAAATACTAACATAATCATAGTGGAGGGGTCTTAATACTCCACTTTCACAAAGTGATCAACTAAACAAAAAATCAAAAAGGAAATATCAGAGCTGAACAACACCCTTGAACATATGAATCTAAGAGGTATCTACAGAGTACACAACAGAATATATACTCTTTTCTGCAGCACACAGGGCTTTCTCCAAGACAGGCGATATACTAGTTCACAAAACCTACTTAAGAGAATTGAAATCATCTTACACTTACTATGAGAGTATTGTGCAACGAAAACAGAAATCAACCACAGAAGAAACCACATAAAATTTAGAAGCACTTGGAAACTTAACATATTCACAATGGGGCCATAATTAATACAGCTCACTGCTGGGCAGTTCTGACTGGACTTTGATCATTCCTGCTAGCTTGATACATGCATGATTTCCCATCGGGGGCTTGCACCACTTCTCAGGGGGGTCTTTCATTACAATAATGCAAAGAAAGGCATTCATTTAGCAGACTATATGTCATTATATTACATTTCCTTAAGGACAATAATAAAAGGGTATAAAGGGTTGTAATACAGCTAATTTGTGATACAGTAGTTGTAAATGCATGTTATATACCCCAGCAACGGAGTACTTGTAAGATTTCTATGTTAAAATTTAGAGAATTAATTACTGATAAACTACTCATATAAATTTCTTTTAATTTAATGAAATAAATTTGTTGCTTATACAGTAATTTTACAAATGTTTATGAATAGTACTAAATAATATTTATATTTGGATAGTAATTATTAAAATTCAAGCAACTAGCTAGATTCAGCCCATTTATAGATTTTTAATTAATTTTATTAGTGAAAAGGCTGATAAAAGTGATTATAAGTTGCCCAGTGGGACAGTCATGCAAATACGACCAGTGCTCAAGCCAGCCATTGAACAGTCATACATGTATCACTGGTGGTTTAAGCAAGCAGGAATGTGTTCATAACAATTTCTGAAAGTTAATGGCAATGCTTGCACAACACACTGGGACCTATTTGACACAATAAAAATAGTCCTAAGAGGTAAGTTCACTGCAACCAGTGCTCACAGTAGGAAAACAAAGCAAGCTAAAGTAAAACACCTAATGAGGAACCTTAAGATACTTGAGAAACAATAAAAATCCAGGCCCAAACTGAAATAAAGGAGAAAAATCATGAAGATTAGAGTGGAAATCAGTGAAATTGAGACTATAAAAAAAATAATAAAAAGAATCAACAAATTGAAGAGCTGGTTCTTTAAAAGAATAAATAAAATAGGTGAACCCTCAGCCAAACTTATAAAGAGGGAGAAAAGATTCATATCAATGAAATTAGAAATGAAAAGGGCAAAAATCACAACAGACATCCTTGAAATCTAGAAGACAGTAACTACTATGAAACGTTACACTCCAAAATATTTGGAAAATCTTGAGGAAATGGACAGATTCTTAGATCCATATAAATCACCAAAGCTAACCCAAGAAGACACAAAAATGCTGAACCCAATAACAAGCAAAGAAATTGAGACAGTAATAAAAATACCTACCAAGTACCAAAAGTCTGGACCTGATGGATTTACTGCCGAATTCTACAAAAGTTTTCAGGATGTTGTATCTCCAATACTCCTCGTATTCATCAATGATAGTGAAAGGGATGAAGTGCTTCCAAATTAATTTCTTACCACTCTGATCCCCAAACCAGACAAAAGCCCAAATAAAACATAAAACTATAGGCCAATTTCCTTAATAAACACAGACGCAAACATCTTCCTATAATCCCAGCACTTGGGAGGCTGAGGCAGGAGGATTACTGAGTTAAGAGGCCAGCCTGGGAAACAAAGAGTCCAAGGCCAGCCTGAACTGCATAGTGAAACCCTGTCTCAAAAAGACCCAAACAAACAAACAAACAAACAAACAAAAACCCTTAACAATGTACTGGTGAATAGTAAGAATGCAACACACCATCAAAAAGGTCATGCATCATGACAAAGTAAGTTTCATCCCAGAGGTGCAACACATGCAAATCAGTAAATGTTAATACACAGGATAAACAGATGATGCAAGGACAAAAATCACAGGATCAAATCAAGAGATGCAGAAAAGGCTTTTGTGCAAACCCAAAACCACTTTATAAGAATCTGGAAGAAAATAGGTATAGCAGGACCATACCTGAATTTGATAAAAGTTATGTATGACGAATCAACAGCCACTATCCTATTAAGTTATGAAAACCTGGAAGCCTTCCCTCTACAATCAGGAACAAGATAAGGCCTCTACTATCACCGCTTCTATTGAGCACAACACTTGAAACATTAGGCAGAGCAGTCAGGCAAGAGAAAGAAACAAACAGGATACACATAGGAAAGGAACTAACCTAACCAAGGAAGTGAAAGCCCCTACAAAGAAAATCAGTGTTCTGAAAAAGGAGACTGAAGAGGATGTCAGAAAAGAATGATATCCCCTGCTCCTAAGCAGGCAGAATCAGTAGTATATTGTCAAAATGGCCACACTCCCCGAACTGTTATACAGATTTAATGCAATCCCAATCAAAATAGCATTCTTCACAGAGCTAGAGAAAATAATACTAAAAGTTCATATGGAAAAAGAAGAGACCCAGGATAGCAAAAGCAAACTTGGGCAACAAGAGTAAAGCAGGAGATACTACAATACCTGACTTCAAGCTATCCTGCAAAGAGTCATAAAAATGGCATGGTACTGGCATAAAAAACAGATAAATGGACCAATGGAACAGAATAAAGGATACAGGAACAACCACATGGATATGTGGCTACTTGATCTTTGACAGGGGGGCCTAAAACATACGCTGGAGGAAAGAAAGCCTATTCAACAAACAGTGCTGAGAAAACTGGCCTTCTGCTTGCAGAAGACTGAAGCTGGATGCATATCTTTCACTATGTACTAAACTAAATAAATCAAAGGCCTAAACAAAACAGAAACATTGAACCTACTGAAGATAAAAGAGGTAAAACACTTGAAGTCTTATGTACAGACAAAGACTTAAGCAGAATGTCAACTGTACAAGAAATAACAGCAAGGGCCAGGGATATAGTTCAGTGGCACAGCAAGTGCCTGGCAAGTACAAGGTCCGGAGTTCAATCTCCAGTACCTACTCCCAAAAAAAAGGCAGAAAGAAAGAAACAACAGCAAGAATCAACAAATGGGGTTGCATCAAACTAAAAAGCTTCTCTACAGCAAAGGAATCAATTAGTAGAGTGAGGAGACAAATCTACAGAATGGGAAAAAATTTTGCCAGTTATTATTTAAACAGAGGATGAATTTCTAGAATATAGAAAGAACTAAAAAAAGTTAGCCCACCTAAAATAAAAGACCCAAATAAGAAATGGGCAAGTGAAATAAACAGATGCTTCTCAGATGAAGTACAACTGGCTGACATTTGAAACAATGTTCAACGTCTTTGGCCATTAGAGAAATGCAAATTAATACAATGCTAAGATTTCACATTACACCAGAAATAATGTCCATCATTAAGAAGTCAAAGAGTAACAAATGCTCGTAAGGCTGTGTGGAAAACAGAACCCTTCGACACTGTTGGTGGGAATGTACTCCAGTACAACCAGTATGGAAATCAGTATGGAGATTTCTCAAAGATCAAAAGTTAGAAATTTCATATGACCCACAAATCCTCCTTCTAGGTATTTTCCCTAAAAAGCTAAAGACATCCTATTATACATGCATAACAATGTTTACAGCTGCACAATTCACAACAGGTAAACCACAGAAGCAGCCAGCATACCCATCAACAGATGAATGGATAAAGAAAACGTGGAATCTATACATAAGAGGATACTACTTGGGTATAAAGAAGGATGAACTCAAGACATTTGTAGGGAAATAGGTGCATTTGGAAAACAGAGTGAAATAAACCAGTCACACAAGCTTAAACACTGTATGGCAGTGACTGTGAACCTTTCAGAGCTTTCAGTGATACAAATAGCCTGCTGCAGCACGTGTGCAATAGGTTCACCACCACTGGTGTCTTTCATTTCAATGAGGGAAAGTATAGGCAAAGAGAATAGTAAAGGCTGGACAGAAGGAAGCGAGAGGATAGACCCCTGCATATGGGAAGGGGCCAAAGACCAAGGTGAGGGGAGACGGGAGGGGAAAGGGGAAGTAAGTAGAATTAGATATATCATATACAGGAACCTAACAACCTCAATGAATGTGAACATTATATAAACATGTGCTAAGAATAGTAATAACAGTAAGAATGAAAATGAGGAGCTGGGCGTGGTGGCACAGGCCCATAATCCCAGCACTGGGGAGGCTGAGACAGGAGGAATGCTGTGAGTTCAAACCCAGCCTGGGTTACACAAGAGAGTTTCAAGGCCAGCCCGAACTACACAGCAAGACCTTGTCTCACAGAGTCAGCACTGACTCTGCACTATGGATTAGATCATATCACTTCCTTGACCCATGTGCCTCCAGAGTAAAAATTTAAATTAAAGACACCACCTACAAAGCCTTTCCAGCTTTATCTCTCAGAACTTTCCTCAGATAGTCTTTGCACCAGAAATACTAAATTTCTGAGAGTTCCTCAAATACCTTAGTATTTCACATCTCTGTGACTTTACATGCTATTTTCTTTATTAGGAATGCTTCCAATGCTCTCTTCTTTGATTTCTCCTTTAATTTATAACTAAAAGGAGGAGGAAGCCTGCTGTAGCAGGTATATCTGGGTCTTACCCTGTCTACAATTTCACATTTAAACACGTTGATATCTTTGTAACATCTTCTATGAAAATGTTTTCTAGAGCAACATTTGACACAGTACTCAATACTGTGTCAAAGAGAATAATAAAGGCTGGACAGAAGGAAGGACTGAACATATTGAATAACCTGAATTACTCTAGTAGGAAAACTGTTATTTCTGTGCCACAGTCTGTAACTTTGGGAGGGTTCTCCAAGACCTGTCAAATATTTCCCACAGTACAGAATGAATGGACCCTCAAGGGAAAAGAGAACTATATTCTATTAATATTGTACTGATGAGATGTATTATACACACACACATATATATTATATTCAGGAAACTGCTACAAATTTAGTTATCTCATAAATACAAAAGCATCAGTAGTGAGAGAACTGACAACAGCACAATATAACACCAAGCCTGGAAGTTCCTCTGGTCTCACCTACCCTACCTACAAAAAAATACATGTCAGAGTATTTGAGCGTAAATACTGTCAGTGGCCATACCATGTGCCTGATCTTGTCTGAGTGTAACTACTGAAATCTTTGCAGCTAAGTTTGGGGTCACCTAAGTAATCCATGGAGAAATCTGGGCCAGTATAACTGGACAGCACCACAACAGACTAAAAGTATCCA
Source organism: Dinomys branickii (assembly GCA_004027595.1). NCBI lineage: Eukaryota > Metazoa > Chordata > Mammalia > Rodentia > Dinomyidae > Dinomys > Dinomys branickii. The sequence goes on from PVLD010011598.1 coordinate 49,267, forward strand.
TATATACAAGGATCCAGTAGATGTATGGCTACTTCTACTCTGCTGTGCAAACTAGTACCGATCTAGTACCAATTATTCAGCTCAAAACAAACCAACCATCCCTGATTCCTCCATATCTTCCATCCCTAACAGCCAACCCATCACAATGTCAAAGGTTCACCTACAAAATTTTAGATCTATATGCTTTTAAAAGTGTAAATTTGATCCTGTCATTGCCCTAGTTAAAATTCTCTAATAACGTCCCACTGTATTTAGAATAAAACTTATACCCCTTCCAGATCTTCTTGACGTAGGTCTTCCCTGCTCTTCTGAGCTAATTTCCTAAGCCTTTATTTATTTGTCTCACTGTGCTTGGTTCTGGTTTTTTTTAAACAGGCAAAACTGAACCCTGCCTGATGTTACTTGTTATTTACTCCACTTTCTGCCTGGAATGCTCTTACCCAAGATAGTCACTTGGCTAAATTCTCATTATTAAGGAGTTAACAATGAAGGAAGACCTAGAAGAAGCATTATTGGACTTCCTCATCTAAAATTTCTTCCATTGTTCCATCAAAATTCTCAAGTAGTACCTTTTTACCCAGTAACTTTTATTTTTTTTAACTTTCATATTTCTTATCTTTGATTTAATAAACACTACCTAAAGTATCATTTCTTTTTTATTATATATTCACTTTCCCTCCCTACCATATATATAAACTGTACAAGATAGGGACCTTAGATGACTTGACCCCTGGTGTATCTCTAGAAATTAAGAGTGTTTTCCAGCAAATAAGGGATATTCGATGGTAAGTTTGCTAAATGATTTAGCTGATTTAACTAATGGCACCATTTGGCAGGAATGATTTGAATGTCTCAATTATCCTTTATAATGCCTGCTATATATATTCCAGTCTGATAGAAACCCTATTAAATGACACCAAAGGGATATAAACAGAAAATAAACTTATAATAGTGAAATCAATGGGAAGAATGTCAATAGCAGATGAAAGAATTAAAACAATTTGTAGAAGAAAACAAATACGAAAGTATACAGTATGCTGATCGGTAAAAAGAACAGAGGAAACTGCAGCCTGGGATAGATGCAGATGCACGCTAGCATGCGGACAGGAGCAGTTCTTACCCTGGAAAACCCTAGAGGTTCAAGACACATAAGCAGAATGTGTGGAGGGCAGGAATGAGAAGCCAGAAACACGGTGTTTTGCTGCAAGTCTCTTTTGAATAGCTGTAATAGTTGTGCCTCCTCAGGTCTTTATCTTCTTGCGCAGAACAAACATCTTACTTTCCCTAGCTACAATAATCTAGCAGAGAAACCTAAAGGGATCTTCTATATATTTAAAACCAAAACCAAAACAAAAAGAAAAGAACTCTACTTGGAGGAGACCTAGAATTGCTATCAGGGTTGGTGCCCAGAAGAAATTGTGGGGGGGGGGGGCGGTGCTGGTGATGGAATCCAGGGCATGTTAAGGATGTGTTCTACAACGGAGCTGCACTCCCAAGCCCTCTTCTCCACTCTCAGATTTGGGGAACCTACTCTAACCAAATTTCTGGACCCACACCCTCACTCTCAAGAGACATTTGTCCTTTGATGAGTTCTGCCTATATATCAACAGCGATCAAAATATACAAGGTTCAATTTTAAAATGTTATTACAGTAAAAAGATGTATTTCCATTAACTTCCCTCAAAAGACTACCCCTTCTAAAACACTTATTCTATTGTTATTGCCATTTTCTGAAGCAGTTCTGGAAGGGCTCTTTTGTGAAAAATATGCTGAATGCTGCTACCAAATGCCAACCAATAACAGACGCTTATAAAAAACATAGTTTGCCCTTTCTGGAGATTTTGATTTTTTTTTTTTTTTTTTTTTTTTTGTGGTACTGGGGACCGAACTCAGGACCTTGCACTTGCCAGACAGGCGCTTATTCCACTGAGCTATATCCCCAGCCCATCCTCATCTACCTTATTGATCAGCTCTGGCTCTGTGTGACTTCTTGCTCTTCGCCAAAGTCAAAGTGACCATGAAAGGTTAGTATTTTAAATCAGCTCAGGACATTGAGGCAGCTGCAGTAGGCAACTAGAGATAGTCATAGAAGATTTTTAGAATCGCTTCAGAAAGCAGCAAGACAAACATATTTGAAGTAGGAGGGTTGAGGAGGATTAATGATAATACGGCTTTTACTAAGACACATTTTTAAAAATTTAAATATTTACTATACTTTTTATCACACCTGGCATATAAACCTACTTCATTCAGAAGAGGCCAGATGGGGGACTAAATCTACAAACATCACCAAAGGAGTCTCAATTTAGCTACATACTACAATTAACCTGGTTCTGCTACTATAAATAGATAATTAAGGAACATCATATCTATAGAAAAACTCCAAAGTAAAAAAGAAAGAAAATAAACCTGATAACTGTGACTAAAGGAGATAAGTAATTCAGAAAATCGAAGATTTTTGAAAAGTCTAAATAATTTTCTTAGACATTCAAGAAGATATGACAGCTACAAAACAGATACAGAGGTAATGAGAAATAACATTCATATTTTAAGAGCTATAATGAACTTTACCAAAATAAAAAATCACAAAAAGTTAAATCTTTTGAATTAAAGGAAGAAAAGGAGATAAAATATAATTAAACAGGGAAGACAAATTAAAATGTAACAACTACAAGTTTTAGAAGGTGAAAATAGTGAAAATGAAATAAATGGTCTGTGTGTGTGTGTGTGTACGTGTGTGTGTGTGTGCGCACGCACACACACACACACACGCACACACACACATTAACTTTTTTGAGCTTAAAGAAAGGAAGAAAAAAAAGTCATGGACATATGCCAAAACCAGGAGTCTTTGGATTCAAAGAAATACTTCTGGTCAAGATGATTTAGTAAACTCATGCTCTGAGGTACAAAATACATAGCAATGACTGATAAAGAGATGTAGAAAACCATGGCTAGGCTTAAATACAACTTAAAAGATATTGCATGAATCAGAAATGGAACAGAGCTACAAGCTGATATGAAAGACAGAAACCGCCATCTATAGGAGTCTGGACCTGAGAGAAGGATGAGATAGCTAGGAATGTGACTTCTGCTTGGTAACAAGGCTGAGTGCCTTACAGATATAGAGGCTCGCTGGTTAAAACCAGGTGCTACAACTTTCTACTCTTCTTTCCCAACTGTTAGTTACTTTGTAGAAAGAGGGTCTTAAGGATCAAGAAAACAGTCTCAAGAAAAGAAACAGAGCCAAGACACCCAATGGCTCTGGAATGGATCTCTGTGACAGCTTTAATATCATCTTTGGTCAGGCACCACTATTATACTGGAAGTGTTCATCGTACCACTGTTTTTAAGAGCCCCAAGCTAAATGATGTCTTCGTCACCAGTGAATAAATAAGTAGGTACATAATTGCTAGATAAATAAATAAAGATGGTCCTGGACTTCGGATAGTTTGACAGTTTGCTGACTATGATGGTGTGAAAGTATACTCATATAACCATTGCTTTTCACTTCCAGTATTTAAGAAATTATACAAGATATTCAGTATTTTATTAAAAAGGAGGCTTTATGTTAAATGATTTTCCCAACTAGAGGCTAATAAAGCATACCTTTAGAGTATGCTATGCTAAGCTCTGGTGTTTAATAGGTTAGATGTATTAAATACATTTACTACTTAAAATGTTCTCAATTTCCAGTGGGTTTTTTACAAGTTGTAACCCTATCCTAAGTCCAGCAGATATGTATTTATTCTTCTATAGGTGTGGAATGCTTGAACAAAAAATTTAACAAACATGGCATTGAAATTAAAAACAAAATCTAAATAAGTGAGACTATTCTGAACACAGCTGAAGACAGAATCAGGGAACTAGAAGATAGTATTAAGAATTTACTCAGAACACAGAACAGAAAGATAAAAAGACACCAAATAGAAAAAAGAAATTAAGAGAAACTGAGACTCTAAAATACATCTGTTAGGACCACAGATGAAAAGAACACTATGAGAACAGGGGAAAATAGTGTTTTGAGAAAGATACTGGTTGCTAATTTTCCAAAACAGAATAAGTTAAGAACTTAGGACAATGATGTGTAGTCAGTATAAATGAATAAAAGGAAAATCAACAGCCCAGAAGAAAGGAACTAAATAGAGGAGGGAAGAGAAGTGGAAGGAAAAACAGGAGGACTGACAACCATGTTTTACATAGTGACTACTCAGGAGCCTAAGAGAATTTGACAGAACATGAATTTGAGATTTTTAAAAAAGTATTTTATTTCTTTTTTGCAGTGACTGGGACTGAATCTAGGGCCTCATAAATGCAAGGCAAGTATTCTAAGACTAATTACTTTGTTGAATTACAGCATGGAGAATCAAGAAGATAATCTCAAGATCAAAACCAGAACCAAGGCACTGAATGGCTCTGGAATTAAATGGGTTAATACACCTTAAGCCTGACATTAGAATTACAGGGTATGATTTAAAAGTTACATTGGTAACAAAGTTGAGTACTAAATCAATATAAATAATACTATGAAAGTTGGAACAAAGAGTGAGGGGAATGGATTAAGCTAAATCTTAAGCTTCTACAGAAAGAAGCCAACAAGAAATAGCATTATCAGTCTTAAATTCAGAATGATGAATTAACCTCAGAGAGAATAACTCACTCTAGGAAGTAAAACTGGGGCAGAAAAGGCAGGAACATCGCTTCCTTTCACCACAGGAGTTTGTGTGCTACTTCATCGTTCATCACTCTTACGCTTCTTATATACTTCATAAGAGGAACTAACAGAAAATGTTGCTCATGTAAAAAGTGAGGTTGCTCTTCTTAGTTTTATAACAGGTGATACTGGCTCCTTGTCATAAAGAATACAGAGAAACACTTTTGGGGTTGAATCTATTGCAGCTGGCTCTAGGGTTTAAATATCCCCACCTCAGCTTTTATAATTTTCTTCCCTAGGGAATTGCTAAACTATTCTCCAGAATCTCTTTTAAGGGGAAATCAAGAACACCAGAAAACTGAGGTCAAAAGTCTAGAGAACTTTTAGCTTAAATCATCTTTAACTCCTCCTGCCTTCAAGCCCTTCATATCCTGCTGTCATTAAATCTTCTCTTCCTTCTACCTCTACAATATTTCTTCATCCTTCACCTCTGACATAACCCTAATTCATTATTCCCTCCTTGAATTACTTTAACATTCACTGATTTTGGTATCTTAATTATTCACATTCTCCCCTTCTCCAACTAGCAAGACCTGGAAAAGTAGCATTAGGTGTCAAAAAGAAATCAAAGTTATAGGTCTGTTCTTTCCTATTTGTTATCATAATTGGGAAAATGATTCACCTTATTACAGCTTTCTTTTATAATGAAGGCAGTTTTCTTACAGGTTGCTGTGAAGCTTTTGTAAATTTACATACTATATGCTTTAAAAAATGGTATAATTTTGGATTATAAACAGAATTTCAGTGACTATTCTTTTTTTTTAAGTATTAGATTTAAAAAAAAACAGGAAAAAAGAATGAGAATCTTTTCTAAGATTTAAAAATAAACCCTAAAAGCTAATTTTTGGGAGAGAGGGACAGTATTGGGATCAAATCCACTTAAACACATCTGCATTCCTCTTTATTTTTTATTTTTAACTGAGGTCTTGCTACATTGGCCTTGAACTTGAGATCCTTCTCCCAAATAGCTGGGACTACAGGTGTGTGCCACTGTGCCCAGTCAAAACTAACATATGTCTGGCTGTCTCTCTTTGTGATTGTCTGTGTCTGTCTGTCTCTCCCTCCACCCACCCACCCATCCAGCCAGCCAGCCAGCCAGCCAGCCAGCCAGCCAGACCCAACACCTCAGAAGTGCTCTACCACTGGGCTATATCTCAAGTCTCCAAACAACTTTTAAGAAGACATTTGTTCATTTAGCAAACGAGCTCTAAAGAGTTCCAAGAACAGAAGAGGCAAAGACCTTGTCTCCTTGGGAGTGCGGACTGTTCTATTCAGTGTTAATACAGCATGAGGACAGAGGCTACAACTGACTCAGAGAGCTCACAAATCAATAGAAAACATGTATACAGATAGCCTTCATTCATAGTTTTAAAAAAAGCAAAAAAAAAAGTTCAAAGCATATTCAGAGAAAGGAGGCACATCTTACTTTAGTATCATTCCTCATGGAAGAAGCAGAATCAGAACTGTGGAAGGGCAAGGGAAGAGAGACAGAAGATTGTGAAGGGTTGAGGAGTGGAAGGGAGAGAGAAAAAGTGAGAAAGGAAAGAGAAAGGATAGAAATGAAGTAGTAAGGGCTGAGGTATGGTGATCAGCAGGGAGGGCGCAGGGTTATGAAGAACTCTGAATGCCATCCTATGGGATCTAAACATTATACACATAATGAAAGCAGTAAGCAGCCGTCAGAAAAATTTAATGAGAAATAATATGACCATATATGTATTTGAAAAGTTTTAAGCTGGAGGAAACAGAAGAAAAGACTTGTTTAAAAAAGTGCTAATAGATTAAAATAATTCCAGTGGGAAAATAACAAAGTGAAGATGTATTTCAGAGGTTGAATCAATAGGGTGTAAGACTGAGAAAGCTCTCTAGAAAAAACAAAGAAAGTTAGGAAGGACCTATGAGTTTCTGGCTTGGGTAACTGAATGAATGGACTGTACTTACTGATGCTGAAAATACTGAGTGTGTTTATAAAAGGAAATGATAAGCCTGATTTTAAGTAACTTTCAACTGGAAGATTCTAGAGTTCACGTACAGCTGACAGCTGATAGTATGCCCAAAGCCTAGAAGACAGATGTGAGCTGGAGTAAACTTTGCATGTTTGTTTTTATTCGGAAGCCAGGAGCACTTACAGTTGATGTTAGTAGCCATCACAATAAGATTATTTGCAGAGAAAGTATAAGAGAGATGGGAGCTATAAATGAACTCATGAGTTCATCAAACTTAATGTAGAGAAAAAAAGAGCCTTTTTAGGAGTGGCTGAAGAGGTAGGAAGAAAACGAAGAAAATTAAAAGTAGCAAAGATAACTACCATTTTCACGCTGAGGTAGGACAGAAGAAATAAAGACAGAAGACAAGAAAAATTGAAATTTTAAAATTATATGTTCAAGAAAAGTACAGCTCAGGACACATCTCACTCCAAAAATTTTCTAAGGGTCTTAAAAATATGTCTATAAACTGGGCCAGTGCCTTTCCACTCACAGATTTCCTTCCTCAAGGAAAAGCCCTTATTCTGTAAACTCTAAAGACATGCAGATGGTTTACATTCTGACATAACCCACCAAATGTGTAATCTGACAGACACTAGAAATGCACATCCTAGGTCATGGATCTAAGACCATAATAAGAAAAACCCAGCCCCAGACTACAATGAGCTTCTCTCATGAGGAAGGACCTGCACTGTCTTTTCTTTGAATGTATATTTCTTTAATTCTGCTTAACAAACCTTTCTATGCCTCTCACTGATTCATCTTGCAATTCTTTTCTGTGATATGAGTCAGTGAGCCGACAACCCATGACAGTGAGCTGCAGTCCCCATCTCCTCTTTGGGATACCTCTGCAGACTCCCTCTGGTGATGAAACGGTGTGATAACTTTTTATGTAAGAATTTATTTGGGGGCTGGATATCATTTAATGCTATATAATCATGGGTGTAAGAGGCTTTAGGTAATTTTCTATAAATCTAAAATACTTGTGGATGTATATATTATGCTAAAAGTGCTTAACAGAACTTTATTGTTAAAATATAAAAATATGAGAAGTGACTCCAGAGGGATGAGTCCATAAGACATACAAAAATCACCCTTGTGATCTTAATAGAAATATCTTACATTTTTCTTCTTCAGAGTAACTGGATCTCAAGTCATGATAAGGTTGAATTAACATAGTTAAATTAATATAACAATTAATAAACTTAGGACATAAGACTTAGAACCTAAACCAAGCAGTTAAGATAGAGGATGAGGGCCAGGGATACAGCTCAGGGGCAAAGCGTCCGCCTGGTAAGACAGAGTATGAAGGGGTTGTGGGTGTACACCTGCAGTACAGTGTACGCTTACCATATGGGTTCAACCTTAGAATAAAAAGAGACATGAAATAATTTTTAAATTGTATTGATTGTCACTATTAGATATAAAAAGAATTAAAAGCAACAATTTATGGACTGCTGTTATTGAGGTAACACACTAGGGCACAAGCTTTGTCACCAGGTGGAATATCTTAGTTCTAATATGCTGCAGGTTAAACAGGAGAGAGTGACACACAGTGTCGGTGTGTATAAAACTGAGAATGGGGTAATGTGACAGAATCACACTCTTTACCTTGGAGAAAGACACATATACACAGGAAGCTATATTTTCTGTTAAAATCTACAACCTTTCCAAAAGGGAGAGAGAATGAATTTCAACGATTGGCACTATCTATAAACAGGAAAACTAAAAAAATTGAGTTTTCAACCTAAAAATCTTGTACTTAAAAGCCCTCCCACCCGCCAACCCTGCTGAAAGCAATTCACGGGCCTTCTAAGTGAGGATCTCCTGTCTGCACTGGGTGCACAGAAAGCAGAGACTCAGTTAAAGTTTTTTTCAAAGCCTGCTGATATTCTGTTTAACACACTTCTAGTAATTAATCTGGTTTTTTTTTTTTTTTTGTACCAGGAATTGAACTCGACCTCAGGCTTGTCAGGCAAGTGCTTATGCCACTGAGCTACATCCCAGACCTAGTAACCTAAAAACATGCTGCACATTCACATTAAACTGCCTCTTATGTAGGTTACAAAGCATAGTTGGTTCTCTGTGGGGTCTACATCTGCAGATTGAACCAAATGAAGACTGAAAATAATTTTTAAAATGTGTCTGTAGTAAGCATGCACAGATCTCTTTTCTTTGTCCGTATGACAAACAACTATTCACATAGCATTTCCACTGTATTTGGTATTGTTATTCAGAAATGACTGAAAGTATACAGGAAACTTCAAAGGTTATATATAAATACTATGCCATATTGTACATGGACTCGAACAGCTGCAGTTTTAGCATCTCAGGGTCCAATTCCCCTGGATAACTGTATGTGTATATGTGTTTGAATGTCTGCTACGAATGGAGTATATGATGTGGGTAAGGAGGGGTGGATTAACAAGTATCTGACTAAGGTGATGCCTGAAAAGACACACACACACACACACACACACACACACAAGCACCTCACAGCATAAGTTTAAATTCCATTTGGAATGATGAGAGATTAACCAACCCTCATAATTAAAAACAAAGCTGGAAGATTTAAATACTGACATCATTTTCAATTAAGTTTAAGACTGCTAGAACTATACTAGAAATCAAATAAATGTCAGTAGTTAATAATCCTGGAATGTCTAACTTGTTATACTACATGATAGATAATTATTTCAACGGAAATAAGATTTGTTTATAGTCAAACTCTGCTTGCAAAGCTTGTTCTCTGTCTAAATCATCTGAGTAAGTAAGGCTGACTTCTAACTGGTAACATATAAGGTGTGATTAAAAACATATTGTGAAGTTGAAATTAAAAAAATAAAATACACGTTGCAATTAATCTCTCAAAACATTCCCCCTTGCTGTAAATACACTTATTCCATTGTTTTTGCCACTCTCTGAAGCAGTTCTGAAAGTCCTTGTTCATAAGTGTCTGTATTTGCACTGTTGAAACTGCTTCAGTGACCTGAACCAAATAAAAAAGTTTACATTTTATGGTCATTTTTGACTTTGGGGAAGATCCAGGAGTTGTACGGTGCTAGATCTGGGTGTAATAAAGTAGACAAGGACACTCATATAGTATTTTTGCAAGTCTGCCTTTCACTGGATGGAACTCAGCTGTAGCATTCACTGCACTTTTGATCACACTTTGTAAAGATAGTCATGAAAGAGACTTCCAGAACTCTTAGGGTGTGTGTGTTGGAAGGTGGGGGAGGGGTGACCTATTCTGAGGAGGATTAATAGAAAGAGGCCTTTTACTGTAATACTTTTTCAAAAAACATTCACTGTATAATTCAATTACATTTTGTGTATTCTTTGGTAGCCACATCTGACATACACTCAGCAAAGTATACCTGTTAACCTTGAATTGAATTCTACTGAAAAACAAAAATCCTGGCAGGTTCCAGAGCGAGACATGCTTGCTGTCTGAGTTCCTTTCCCTTGCAGCCAGAAGGGTAGACTTTAAGAGTTCATTAGTACCTCATCAGTTCATCTGTCAGTTGCCAATAATGAGAGAAGACTAGAACAGCTAGTAGTTCCTGGCCTGTATGCCTTCTCCAAATCAAAAGGAAATCCAAGGCAGATGGATACTTCTTCAACCCACTATGTCTACTTGCCATTTTAATTTATTGGATTACCTCAGAACTAAGAACGACTGACACTAGATATGTCACTAACATGGCATTGTTCTTAAAACCGCAAGGAGGAAAGTCAAGACATGACACAGGAGCAGACAGAGCACTGACTCACTGCAATGTACTTCTAACAGGTCAAGTCTGATTGAGACTCGGAGTTTGGAAAGTAAGGCAGCAGGGTGAAGCGTGTTGGGAGGTAGAAACAACCAGTCACACAAGGTTCAAGATAAATAGTTTCAAGTTACACATTTAAAATAAGGAATAGAAAAGACAGAAACAAAAAGTAATTATTCCTTCTAAGCAAAATATTTTACCAATGCTTTTTCTATTTTGGAACGTAGGTTCAACTATTTAATTTCTCCCTAGGTAAAAGGTGGCCACAGCCATTGCTCTTGCCACTAATTTGTTACATTTTCTACCTACTCACACTCAGAAAATTTAAAGAATACTGAGAAAATGGATTCTAGGCATAATATGTTTGAAAAAATTCTAGTAAGAATATGATTTCTCTTTACAAATGTAGTATTTGATTGTCAATATTCATGGGATACTTTTTGAGGTCTTTTTAAAACGATGTGGCAGTAAGACTCATACAAAGTGGTAACTGTTTTCTTTTGTTTTTTGTTTTTTTGGAGACAGGGTCTTATTATGTAGTTCAGGTTGGCCTAGACTCACATGACAGTGTTTCTCTTGCCTCAGCCTCCTGAGTACTGGGATTACAGGTGTGGGTCGCAAAGTGATTATTTCTATACACTGAAAAAATGTAATTTGCTTGTATATATAATATATAACATATATTATATATACACACTACATATGTATAAAATGCTTTGAAAGTTAGAATATGTAATGGAAGGAATTGTTATTTTCAAAGTAAACTAATACCTTACACTCGAGGAAAAGCTAATATTTGAAGTGAAAGAACAAATTGTAGGTAACTACAATGTGATACCTTTGGTTGCGAGCTTTCTTTTTTTCTATTACTAGCTTTCTAAGTCAAGTTATTACATCAATGTTTTGACATTAAAATTTGAATTATTCAAGCTTTAGACATGGCACATCATGTCCAACATTATTTGTCAAAAGTCTAACACTCACCCCATTCCCCACAAAATACAGCTGCGCACCACGTAATGACATTTTGCTCAAGGGTAGATCACACGTGAGGATGGACAGTCTACTGTCTGGTAATGCAGTAGTCAGTTCGGTTTGTGGAATCACATTCTATTCATCTACCAGTCACATTTACAAGATCACAAGATCATCAGTGATGTATTTCTCAGAACGCATCGTTGTCACTGAGGGTGGACTGTATATTCTGTATAACAGAGGTCCTCTTTTGTTAAGATGTAAGATGACTTTAAATAAATGTAATTTTTTTATACTGTGGTGTTGAAGCAGCTTTGCAGTAAGAGAGATAGGAGAGAAAGTAGGTTTCTCAAGGCCTACACCAAAGTTTTCTTTTTCTCAATCTGCTATTAGGTTATACAAACATTAATTGAAATTTTTAAAAAATCTAATAAAATACATATTGCCATTAATCTCTCAAAACATTCCCCCTTGCTGTAAACAAACTTATTCCATTGTTTTAAGGTCCTGAGTTCAACTCCCGGTACCAAAAAAAAAGAAGCAAATACTATTTGCCAGGCATGGTGGTGCAGGCCTGTAATCCCAGCACTTGGGAGGCTGAGACAAGAGGATCCTTGCAAGTTCAAGGCCAGCCTGGGCTACAAATTGAGCTCAAGTCCAGTCTGAACTACACAGCAAGACACTTTCTTAAAAAAAAAAAAAATCGACAAGACTAAGAAAAATCAAAAATGAAGAAAAATAGGTCAGAGATAGCTGAACTTACGCAGCAAAATCAAGGATACTTTTGAGCGCTTTAATTTTTTTTTTTTTTTTTTTTTTTTGGTCTTTTTGAGACAGTCTCACTAGGTAGTTCAGGCTGGTCTTGAACTCACTTTGGAGCCCAGGCTGGCTGCCAACTCACAATGATCCTTCTGCCTCAGCCTCACCAGTGCTGGGATTACAGGTGTGCGCAACCACTCTTGGCATTGAGTGCTTTAAAAGGACTAAATTAAGGTTGTCAAGATGGACAATCAAGTCAGAGGTATAAATTTAGAAAATATACGGATACTCAAAATGGAAAAATGACAACTAAGGCAAGTTGTAACAATTTCAATGAGGATAAAAACAATAGAATTGAAAAGCTTATCAGCTGAGATAAACTGCTAAGAATGTGAAATTAATATTATTGAAGATGTTTGTACTGGAACTCATGTTTATACTGGAACTCACTCCTAAAACATATAAATTTGTCATTTTACATCCTTGCACAAAGGCTACAAAATCAGAGAAAATGGCAAAAACTTTGAAAACGTGAGTGTCTTCATAGTCTCCTTTCAAGCTTCCCCCGCCCATAACAAACTACTTGCTGTTTCCCAAACATGTATTCTTTGGGGAATTCTAAAAACTGGTCCAGAATCTCCTTCTTTTTCCATTCATACAGAAAGCAATGTCCTCAACCTTTAATTACAGTTTTGCTTTTACTAAGTAACTTTCTCTACAAGGTTACTATGTGGACCAGTCAACATTTCCTCTGCTTTTCTACTGGCAAAATCTTAATATTTAAAATGCAATTCAGTGTCACCTCCTGTGTGACCTCACCTTTCAAATCCCACTGAGCTAATTCTTCCCTTGAGCTTCCACTTAGCATGGCACACATATCTTGGTAAGGAACTATATCACCTTAAACTGGCTTCTGAGCCTGTCTTGTAGTATGTGCATTTTCAGGGGTTTATCTGTCTTTGTATCTCTCTTGTCATCCTTTGGCTAAACGATCTGGAAGAATGCTTTCACCATCAGGAAATATATGTACTTGCTTATCAATACTATGGTGACTCCATTTCCAAGATGACATAGCAAATCACAAGAGGTCAAAAAATTATCTGGCTATATGTAAAGAGCAGAGGGAAGGATAGGAGGATAGAAAGGTTTTAGGGGAAGGAACTAGAAAGATAGGCTAGGACTGATTGTACAAGCTCATACAAGCAGTTGAAACACTTCTGCAGAAGATGAGGTGCTACTGCAAGAATTTTAAGTTGACAAATGACTTGCCAATAACTACAGTGTGCAAGGATGTTTAGCAGCAGAAGAAAGTATGAATTAAAAGATGAAAATGGTCTGAAAGGAGAGGAATCAGGAGACGATTTAAATAGCCAGGATGAGGGATGACAAAAGGTCTAAACTAAAGTAGTGAGAGTAGAGAAGAAATGAATTGCCAGGTCAAGGCGCAGAGCTAAGAGGCATCAAGATTTCAAATTTTTGGAAACCAGACAGAGATTAGTGGCTCTTAGGAAATGAAGAAAACAGAATAAATAGGTAGAAATAAGCTTTGATTGAAAGTAGGAAACTGACTTAAAAATGCCACATGGACGTGGGTGTAGTGATTCACACCTGTAATCCCAGCACTCTGGGAGGCTGAGACAGAATGATTGCGTATTTGAGCTCAGCCTAGGAAATTTAAGACACTGAACGAGACCCTGTCTCAGACGGCATGAATGTCTGAGGGGTAATCTCCAAGAAACTACGCCCACAAAAGAAGCCAAAAAGCTTCAACATAAAAGATCTACAAGTACAAGATTCTTAGGTAACAGCTAGAGCTGAAAAATGAGGGAAAAAAAAAACAAACACAAAACAAAGGTATGAGAGCGAGTATTATATTCTGACATTTACATGCACCCTGTTCTAAAATACGTTAACTCACTTCATACATTTTTATAATACAGGATTTTTTATTACCTGCATTTTAAAGGTAAGAAAATTGAAACAATTTATAATGTATCTTGCTAAGTTGGCATCGTTAGAAGCTGGTATAGCTGGGATCTGAACCCAGGCAGTCTAGTTTAAGAGCTCACTGCCTCTTTTAACACAATCTCTTATACCAGAGAGACAATGAAACTCAGGATGGAAGGAGACATTAACACTTCAGGAGTAGAAATAGTGTACTTCTAAAAGAGACAGGTACCAAGTGTTTACTATGTAACAACTAGTATACTATATACTGGGAGGTGTATTAGTCACTTTCACAGCACTGCGACAAAAGACCTAGGCCTGGAAACTTGAAGGAGAGGTTTATCTTGGCTCACAGTGTTAGGGGATTCAGTCCATGCTTAGCTGGCTTCAAGGCAGGCAGGTGCTGTGCGCCTGAGCTCTCTCCCCAGTCTGGATGTTTTTTTGTTTTGTTTTGTTTTGTTTTTGGTACCAGGAATTGAACTCAGGACCTTATACTTGCCAGGCAGGCACTTATGCCACTGAGCTATATGCCCAGCCCCTCAAGGCAGAAATGATACAGGAGCATGGCATCGTGGAGGAAGGTTGTTCACCAAATGGCAGCAAGAAAGCAGATAGAGAAGGGGAAGGCAGTAACAAGAATATACTCTCCCTAGGAAGTGAAACCCTCGGAAAGTCTAAGCAGAACCTCCTCTGGAGGAGGGGATCGCAGATCTGACATGGCGCAGTTGGAGGGAGACGAGATAGAGAGGGAGGAGGTTGCCGCTCCAAGCACACCCCTGGCCCACACCCTCGTTTTGGCATTCGTAGCTTCAGCTTCGGAGACCCATTGCCCAGCTGCAAGGGGTGGGGACGGTAATGCTGGAGCCACATGGTCTGGACCCGCCCCCACCCATAGCACGACGACAGGGTGGAGCCGGGCGGTCCGCTGTGAGCATACGTGCTTTCCCACCTCCAACCATGGCAGTTTGTATACACCCCTGTATGTTATAGTATAGTCTGAGGCAGCTATATCTCTTCCCAAGGTGAGAGTCCAAGGATATAGATAAAC
>PVLD010011599.1:0-64473 GCA_004027595.1 Dinomys branickii
TTCTCTCCCTGGCCAGCTCCTCTATTCTCTCACCTGCGGGCAGGCAGCCCTCTGGGGACCCTGCTGCATGCTGTAGAGCTCTCTCGTCCTGGGCCCCCACTGTGGACAGTTGGAGGGGGGCTGTGAAGAAGAGGAATGAATGAGGGGGGCCTCAGGACAGTGATAAGTGTTGCACAGAGCAAGTGCCTGGGGACACAATGGGGCAGCAGGGTGCAGTGCCTCGTTCGCTGGGGTCTGTGGGAGGCAGCTGTGAGCAGCAGCCAGGACCCAGTGTCCAGTGTGCAGGAGATGAAGGCTGAGCCGGTGACCAGAACAGGGAGGGCAGGGAGGGCAGCGCTGAGAGAGAAGACTGGAACCTGGGCAGGGCTGGGCAGGGCCTTGGCAGTTGTGACAAATACCAAATTTATACACATACATTTTATTTATTTGCTTGTTTTCTTTTTGCTGTGCTGAAGATTGTGCCAAGGGCCTTCATACTCAATGACATCCCAGCCCTGTTTTTATTTTTTATTTTGAGACAGGATCCCACTAAGTTGCTAAGTTGTCCAGGGTGGAGAAGCACTTTCAGTCTTGCTGCGTCAGCCTCTAAGGGTGCTGGACAACAGATGTGCACCACCTCTTCTGGCCAGCTCAGGACCAGACTTGTTCTGTGCTAAGCGAAGTGAGACAGAGTTGGCTGGGCCAGAACCTTGGGTGCCCCACCGATGGTCCCCATGCCATGTGCAGCATAAACTGCAGAGGTCGCACAGTGAGGAGAGACGAGCTGGGAGTGGAGTACCCGGGCCTAGGGTGCACGGGGGTCCTGGAAAGCACCCTGGTAGGGGGCAAAGCTTCCAGTCTGACCCAAATTATCCAAGAGGGGCGAAGTGACGCCATGGCTGTATCTGCTCCCAGGCCCAGCGATGCAGTGCTCACATGTCGGTTCTCCTGTGTGTCACTGACGGCCCAAGGGAGTGTCACATCTGTCAAAAACAAAAGGGCCTTTGGGCAACCTCCTGGCTGTGCACAGAGATAGGGGCTCCCTCGGCTCGGCCAGCACAGTACGCAGCTGTCCACACTGCCTTTTCCTGCCCAGTACTAGCGGGTGGCTCCCGCTCCACAGCGGTCACACATGCGTGGTCCACCCTGTACCTGGTGGCGGAAGAGTTGGAACCAGTAGGAGATCCCCTTGCTGATGACACCCCAGGGGCCTCACTGCAGATCCCAGACCAGGAAAGTGTGACTTCAAACCTAACTTGCAGCACTGCTTGACAACATCAGCAGCCACCCAGAAAATTTCAGACAGGTGGGCACTCAGGTAGGAAGGAAAGTGGAAAAGAAAGCTAGTGAGAAAGAATTAGGAGGGAAAAGTGTGTGTGTGTGTGTGTGTGTGTGTTTCCCCTCAGAGACAGATTTGTTGGGATCTACACGGTGCCTTTAAAGCTCTGGCAAGAATGACAACACTGAGTGACCTGGGCCCCTCCATGTTTACAGTAGCACAGCTCATAACAGAAAAACTTGGGAGCAACCTCTGTGCTAAGCAGGGGATGAGAGATGAAGGGAAGGCTGTGTTCACACACCTCAGCACTACTCTACCATAAAGAAGGATAAACTTGAGTCATCTGTAGGAAAATGGATGCACTTTGAGACCGTGATGTTATGCAAAATAATCCGAGCCCAAAGCTCAAATATCACATGATTTCTCTTCTATGAGAAACCCAAATTACAAATAAGCACAAAATAAAAGATAGATACAGGAAACAGATACAGAGACCATTGCAAATAGGAAGGAGACCGAGAGATAGGGGGAGGGAAGGAAGAGGGTGGGGAAAGAACTAAGTTGTGCTGTATCAGCCCCAGTGCCCCACAAGGGATGTGATCCTGGGTGAGGTGAGGACAAAGATAACCTGGGTAAGGTGAGCACAAAGGTATCCTGGGTAAGGTGAGGACAAAGGTATCCTGGATGAGGTGAGGACAAAGGTGACCTGGATAAAGTGAGGACAAAGGTACCTTGGGTAAGGTGAGGACAAACATAACCTGGGTAAGGTGAGGACAAAGGCAACCTGGGTGAGGTGAGGACAAAGGTAATGTGGGTAAGGTGAGGGCAAAGGTATCCTGGGTAAGGTGAGGGCAAAGGTAACCTGGGTAAGATGAGGACAAAGGTATCCTGGGTAAGGTGAGGGCAAAGGTGACCTGGGTGAGGTGAGGACAAAGGTATTCTAAATCCCCAGGATGGAAAAGACAGAGTTACAAATGCCATTTTCACATGAGTAAACAATACACTGAGAGGGAAAAAATATCTCAAACATATGAGAAATTTTCCACCTGATTCCATAATATCACAAGCATAAATGAAGAGTAGTAGGCTGAAATACCATTTTTTATCCTAACAGATTGGCACACATCCCATTGCAGGGAAGCATGCTGTGTTGATGAAGCTGTGGCAAGCGAGGACTCAGACACTGCTGTGAAAACATAAACCCATACACGCTCCATCTGTGTGCATGCATCAGTAGCTGTCAGCACGTCAAGTGCACGGACCTTTGACCCCTCCCTGCCACACCTGTGACCACATCCTCCTCACAGAGGAGGCTCTGTGGAGCTGTGAGCAAGAATGTTTAGTGTAGCCTGCTTTGTAACAACAAGCGATGGAAACCAACACATATGTTCATCAGCAGGGGATCTCTCTTGTAAATTACTTTGCACCAGCCACTGGAATATGGAGTAGAATGCTGGGCACAGAGAGAAAGAGAATGCAAAATGGTACTGGTATAAGCTGGGAGCCTATAATCCCAGCCCTTGGGAGGCTGAGGCAGGAGAGTCACCATGAATTTAGGGTTAGTCTGGCCTGAATAGTGAGTTCAAGGTCAGCCTATATAGCAAGACCATATCTGAAAAATAAAACAAAAAATGAAAACTGTACTGTTGTAGAAAGAGGCTTATTACAATGAAAGAAAAATCAAGTTACAATACCACATACACAGCAAGCAACTATTTGTGTAAAAAGTAAGAAAAACAAGAGTATATGTGGTTTACACGGGTGGGTCCGATTTATTTCACTTGTGAGTATGGTCTCTAGTCTCATCCATTTACCTATAAAAGCCTTGAATTTATCTTTCTATATTTCAGTTGATGGGCATTTGGGTTGTTTCCAAGATTTAGCTATGATACATTGCACTACTATAAGCATGGGTGCACATATATCACCGTGGTATGGAAAGTCTCCCTCATATAAGAAACTGAAAGAGTGAATAAAACCCAAAAGGTACAATAAATACTGTGAACAGGAAAGAAACTGCTCAAAGGGGAGGAACAACTGGGATGAAGGAAAGGAGAAAAAGAAAGAAGGAAGGGAAAATGTACATAAAGAGAAGGAGAGCTGGGATAGCTGTGCTGCTGACGTCTAATGGTTTATTGAAAGGAACAGTTAATGCTTAAATTTTTTTTGGCAGATTTTGCATGCTTATATATGGCAATCTGAACAAGTAATTTGAAGACAACAGTATGCAACATAACAACCATTGGTGAATTCCTACTATCTTGTTTAGTGAAGTTTTGTGTCGTTTCCAATTTTTTTATTATTTTTTATTCTCTAATAGTTTGATCAATCTCACAGTCTTACATCTGGTAAGCTGAGCACCTTTGTTGAAGATAACAATATGTAATATAACAACCACTGTTAATCCTTATCACTTATTTTGAAACCCTGTATCATTTTTATTGTTTTTGTGTTGTTTTGTTTTTGCCTATGTTGTTGTTGTTATTTTTTTATTCTTTTTTTAAAACAAGATTATATGTAGTGTTTACTTCTCTTTGCATAAAGTAATACATGAGTCATTAACCAAGGGAACTACCTGTCTGGAGATGAAGGAGCAAGAGGTGTGGCGGTATCATTTGTACACTAGGAAGGTATTACATGTCACATATTTAATGATAGAATAGCTGGCTGGTAAACCAATGTAGTTTTGAGTGAGAATCAATTGCAGTAAGCTGTGGTGTGCTCCTCTGACACTGGCAGACAGCACTGGGCTTCCTCTCTGCTCTGGCCCCTGGTGTCCAGGCCTGGTGTGACCCACCCCCTCTGTGTGGGCACTGCAGGCCTCGACTCTTCCACTAGGAGATGACAAAAGGGAAGGGATGTCCCTCCTGAGGTTGGGTTATAAAAAGACTGTGGCTTTCATGTAGGCACCATTGTGAACTTAACTGACTGTGCCCACCCATGTGTACATGAAGCCTCACCTCAAACATGATGTATTTAGGGGATCTTTAAAGAGATAACCAGGACACCATTCTTGATCAGACAGGACTGGTGTCCTTACAAGATGGGGAGGAGGCACCAAACTCACGTGCACACACACCCTTCTCTGCCACTCCGTCTCTCTCTTCCTCCTATACCTCTGCACCACACCATGAGAAGACACAGCAAGAACACAGTGCAATCAGCTACAAGCCAGGGACAGCCCTTGACAGGCACACTCCTTCTGTGCCTCGGTCTTGGACTTGTAGCCTGCTGAACTGTGAGAAAATAAAACTTCCGTGGCATCCCATCAAGGCACCCTGGGACACTGTGTGTAGGGCTCTCACTCTGGGGCTGTTTGCTCTAGAGAGAGCCAGGTGCCATCTCCTGAAGCAGCCCTCAGAGAGGCCAAAGGCCCATGATAGCCAGGGGGACAAGACTGGAAGCCAGTCCTCTCCATGTGAGCTTGAGGTGACTTTACACCTGTGCAGTCCTGTGAGCAGCCCTAGGCCAAGACAACTCATCCAGGCTGTTCCTGGACTCCCACCTGCAGAATCTGTGAGAAAAATTTTTTCCAGCTATTGCATTTGGGGATATTTGTTATGCAGCAGTAGATGCTACTATATCTGCATAGCAAACTTCCCCAGAGTTTAGTCTCCTGAGACCATAAAGACACTTAGTGTTCACAGTTTCTGCAGGGCAAGAGTCAGTGCTGGCTTTGCCATTGGCTCAGCTGAGGTTGCAGGAGAGGTGTTGGCGAGGGCAGTACCACCTGACAGCTGGTGGGAGCTGGAAGGCATGGCAGTGGGGGCCTCCCTCCCCTGCAGGCTACAGACAGAGGCCTCCAACCATCCTCACACAGACCTCTCTGTAACCTGAGAGCAGACACACTGTGCACTTAGGGGTACACACTGTCATTTCCACAACAACCTATTGGTGATGTGGTCAGGCGACATTGGTGACAAAGCAGGGCCTGGCTAATGGTGTGAATATGAGATTCAGGCACCATGGATGGCCTTGTTGGAGCCTGTGGCAACATCTCCAGCCTATAACTGGGTCAGAGTAGGGAGGTGGGCGGCAAGGACAGGGATGAGAAAGGACACACAGCACTGGGGACTTAAGCCCCCATTCGCAGCCCTTGCTGTCCGGTCTGTGCGCCTCCTCTTGGGTCTTTCCCCATGCATGTATGCAGAACCCATATAAAGGGAAGGACTTAACATAAGTGATAGTAGACTGAATACACTTGTGTTAGTCAGCTTCCTAACACTGTAACAAAACACCTGTGACAAACAGCCTAAAGGTGGAAAGGCTTACATTGGCTCACAGCTTTAGAAGTTTCAGTCCATGGTCAGGTGTCCCCATTGCTTTTCCAGCCTGTGGTGAGGCATAAACATGGCGGAAGGGTGTGATAGAGGAAGACTGCCCACCTCATGGCAGCCAGAAAGCAAAGACAGAGAGAGGGCACCACAGAGAAGGAAGTGGTTCAAAAATACAGTCTCCAAGGGCATACCCCCACCACATCACCATCCTACAATGCCATTAAGTTATGAACCTTTCAATAGGTTAATCCATGGATGAGGTCAGGGCTGTCGCAATCCAATCACCTTCCAAAGCCCCACTTCTGACATCAGTGCATTGGGGACCAAGCCTCCCACACACGTCTTTGGGGACATTTCATTCCAAACCATGACAAAGCCTGTGTGTAACTATCTACACAAGAGTGTGTTGTGGAGTTCCATCCACACCAGCACACACCGTCCACTTGGGCTATTTCAGCTGCTGCCTGAGCCCCATGGGATGTCTGCAGACTGTTTATGAGGGTTCCCCTATTGGTGTGCTTTCAGATTAGGTCCAAGTTTGGACTATTAAAAATAACAAGAGTCACTCTCAGAGGTTACCCACTGTATGATTCTGTTTCAGTCTCAAAAAATAGAAGAGTAAGTCTATGTCTGTAAGGGCAGGGCAGGAAGTGTCCAGACTCTGGCCATGGGGGAGGTACAGGGAGTCTATTCGTGCTCCACCTTCATGGAACTGGATGGGGGTAAAAGTGAATTTGGCTATTTGGGTTCTTTTTCATTGATTTTTTAAAAATGGTCACATGTGCCTGTGTGGCACTGTAGGGGGGCATGTGGAGTGTTGCTCCAGAGAGACCCCTGGGAAGGGACCCTGGGCCACAAGTCATGGCATCCATTGTCCTCATTTCTGTCACCCCATTCCTGCAATGATTAACTCCTGGGACCTCATGGCTGGCTCTTCCTGGGCATGAAGCCTGCAGAAGACCTGTGTGGAGAATTGTGGGTGTACGTGTCAGAAGTTCCCAAATTCCCCAATCCAAGCTCCAGTCCGCTGCACCTTCTCTCCATGGGTGTAGACTCACAAGGCAGGGCAGCATGGAGAGTAAAGAAGAGCAGAATTGGGGCAGGAGACCCAGGAGGAAGCAGAAAGACAACGATACTGATAGCCATGGCAAACGCTGGCAGAGGCAGAGTGTCCAGCGTACAGCACATCGCCATTTACCTGATCCACAAACAAAGCTGACACAGAGCTGGGTGTGGTGGGCACCCACGGGCTCGATGTCCATCTTCACTGCCCCACCTGACACCCCAAGGGGAGGACAGCCCCACACACGCTACCCGTGGGGAACACACACTCGGGATGGACAGGCATTTCATCTTCCTGAAAGAAGTAAAAACCATGCCTTCTTTATACAGATGTCTGAATTTTAAAATATTGACCCAGCCTGTTTTTCACAACTAAATACATCCTATTGCAACCACTGGGCTACAAGAAGTTTGGAAACACCGACACTGATGCGATGCATCTCTGATCCCTGTGGCACCAGCCCTCCATGAAGTATCACAGGAATACCTCACTCTGTCCACCTTTGATTGGACGACAAACCACCAAATCTCAGAGACTGAAAACGGAAGAATCTTGCTTGCTGTTATCACTTTTTGTTATGGGTGCTTAGCTACTGCCTAATGGAGTGGGTTTTTGCTTTGTTTTGGTTTGATTTCTTGAGGAGTCTCAATATGTGTTGCAGACTGGCCCCCAGCACTACGCTCCTGCCTCTGAGCCCAGGGATTCCAGGTCCGGAGCGGATCAGCTGGAAGTGTGGTGCTTGTAATAGGAGTGTTGCTCAGGAGCCCCGCGTTCAGAGGACCAGAGCCCCACTGGCTGAGGAGGGCTGCACTCTCCGGGGTCTCGGGCCACCTGCAGGGCCTGGCTTGGCTCAGCAAGAGGCGCACCTGCCCCTGGGTCCTTGCCTTCCCACCAGCCAGCCCTGCCTCCCCCCGTGCAGGGGACAGCAGGTACAGGACAACTGCAGAGGGTGCTGGTTCCAAGGTCCCCAAAGTGAGCCCAGACCTGGGTGCGGACACAGGTGATGGAGTCTAGGAACGGTGCCAGGCAGGGAGAGACTGGCACTGTGGACGGCCCCAGGGCCCCCTCGCCCTCCCCGGCCGAGCTCCTGGGACGTTGTGGGTTGCAGTGATGAGTGCCAGAGTGGCGAAAGGACAATTAGACTTTCAGAGGAGCTGTGAAGTGGAATCATTCACCGGCACTTGACACATTCAAACAGTGTTAATCTCTGCTCTTGTTCCCACTGAAACTCTATTCTAGAGAAGCGGAAGCCAGAAGTCCATCAGCATGGGAGCTCATTCAGTGGATTCACGCTCGAAAGCTTCTTCAAGGAAACCTGCTGAACACGGAGGCCTTAGCCCTGCAGAGAGGGTTTTCCCTACCTTGCTCCCGGAACATGAGGTATATTACTGTTATGTGTCACCTTTGGAGAGCAAGACCAGGAAGGAAGGAGCACAGCACAAATGATTCCCAACACCCTTCACAAGTTCCACGTTACACTAAGAACCTGCTTAGAGCAAGGTGTCACATAACATGAACTGCAGGCTTTAGTAAGGTCACAAAGCAGAAAAGGACCAATCACGTTAAGCTGTCCCAGTGAGCCGCTCCACTAGGAACACGTTCCCAGTGTGGCCCTGGATGAGGGGTCTGCAGAACAAGGCAGCAGGCTGCACACCACTAGTCCACACTTCTCTCTGCTGGAGACAGAGTGGTCAGTAAGATGTGATGCCCCTGATGGCTGCACTGTGGTCCCTGCAGACTAAGTGTGCTCCCCACAGGCAACTAAGCTCAGGATCTGGAGATGGTGAGAGACCTGGGCCATCTGGGTGACCAGCATTGTTATAACAAGGAGGTGAGCACCAGGGAATGAATAGAACCAGAGGTCAGAGAGAGAGGCTTGAGGATGCTGCACTCCTAAGAAGGCCTTGAAACCCAAAGAGCCTGTGAGCCACGGACTGGGCGGCCTCCAGCACTGAGAAGAGACAAAGAATTAGATTCTTGGTAGAGACCACTATGAGGCAGACCTGAGCAGGTCTTAAATTAACCCACTGGCTTTTCATGTTCACTTCTGACTCTGTCCAAGGCCAGGGCTCCTTGTCTGGAAATGACGAACTCAGTAAGTGAACCTCTGTGAGTCACTTATCCCTACTAAAACCTGTAGTGGTGGATGAAACCAGAAAGCCCCAAAGGACAAGGCAAGATCACAGCCAAGAACACCTGGATCCAACCTCAACTAAATAAAGACTATAGCCTCAGACATCTCATTCTTCAGTGCATTAATTTAATACCTTACTTGGAGAAGTCCTTGAATGGTTCTGCCCTTCTTCAGTGCTCCCCTCCCTTCTTCTGATAACCAAATAAATATGGGTGACCCAGAGAAGGTCTTGGTCTTGGCCCTGAGAGAGTCTTGAATTCTGTGAGAGGGCTCTGAACCTCCTGCAGCCCTGATATCATCCCATTTGCCTCTTTCTATTTAGCCTTTACCACACACTCATTCAGGAGATTGTGCACCTGATCAGCTCGCAGTAACTAAGGGAGATTATTAACCCGGTAGATCCTCCCCCAGAGTGGCCCTCAGGGTCATCTCAACCCGAGGACTTCAGGCCTCCAGAACTGTCTGATGCTAAATGTGAGTTGTAGTCAGCCACTGCATTTCCAGTAATTTGTTGCTGGAAATGAGAAGTCCTGACAAGCCCTTGTCTCAGCCTCTCCAACCCCAGCAAGAAGGAGCGGGGCAGTAGTAGGAGTTGTGGTCACCAGAGCCAGTGTGCTCATGTGCTCATGAGCTCATGTCAGTGCTCATGTGCTCATGTCAATGCCAAGACCTAGCCAAATCATCCCAACTCCACGCCTCTGTTTTCTAACTCATAAATGGTCATAGGACCAACTCGAGGTCCTGGGGTCCTGGGGTCTTCCTAGGGATCCTTTCTAAATTCTCACCCTGAGCAGAGAAGTAGTCAAAACAGGCTAAAAAGGTAGTAAGATCTCATGCTGATTAAAGGTAGGATAAGAAATACACCCTGCACAGTGAAAGTGAGCCACTGAAAGACTGCAGTGGCCGTGAGGTCAGTGGCTGCCATCTTGTGTCTCTCATTCTGACCTCAGATCCAGCCTATCCTATCAAAGACCTGCCTGATTTTGTGCCAGAAGAATTGAACATGGCACTCTCTGATTGGTCCTAGGAGCAGGACTTGAGCCCATGCGCCAGTGATGTCCAGGACTGACAGGTCACGCCTACTTGTCCAGCCAACTGGCCACACCCTAATCTCATGTCTCAATGCCTCACTGCTTTGATAGAAGGATTGAGTGAATTCACACATTCCTCCTGGCTTTTCACACTTAAAAAATAGATTAACTGTTATGCATGAAAAATAATCCCTGATTCCTAGGGACCTACACTCCAATTTTTTGAAACCATGGTAGCTTGGGTTAATATTATATCCACGGAGGACAGAGGAAGGCAACAGCCTCTCTAGGCCTGTATTCAAGCCCTGGAGGTCTGCATGCTTTGTGTGTGCACGTGGGCCAGCTTGTTCACACACATTCTGACAGATCACTTATGTGAGACTGAGGTTATTGCTTCTTATTTTACTCCCCTGGGGCTCCAGTAACAATTTGGACCTCTTTGTGGTGCCAGCAATATCTCTAAAAATGCTTTGGATCCTATTGTAGTTCCGCTAAAGCCTGACCAAATTAGGTTTAAGGGATGGAAGGAGATTGCACCAGGAAGAGGTTTTTACTGGGTGGATGTAGACATGGCATTGGTTTCCAACTCCCACAAACCTTTGTAGATGGAGGACACTTCAGAATACCCTGGCCCTACGCCATGTCCCTGCTTGTCTGTAGGGACGCATGCGTCTGCTTGCTGCCTGTGAGAGCTCACTGAGTCTCTTACTCTCTCTTCGCACTGTTCTCCCTGACCTGCCCTATGTGTGGCCAGCACCTGCGGGAGCAATGGGAACTGCCTGGATATGAGGCACATGTGGAGGAGTGGCTGGCTGATTGGTAACCATCAGAAAAGTACCAATGTTTGGTTTGGAGTGTTTCTGGAAGAAATGACAGTCCTTGTCTTTCATTTTGCAAAGCTAATGAGAAAAGTGACTTTTTTGTAAGGCACAAAAAAGACATTTCCTTTTGTGCAATATCAGTATTAATAATTAATTAATTAATTAACCTAGAGCTAGGTAATGTGTACAAGAATATCCATCTGACATTGCTCCATGAATGTCTAAAAGGCACTTCTGACATCCTAACCACACAGACTCCAGGTGGCTTTCCTACCATTCATTTCTCTCCTGCAGAACAAGACAACAGCAGCTACATGAACACAACAGGCTCTGTTGTGTCACATAAGAGACTCAGAGAGTTGAGAATCTTGCATCTCACATGTGGACTCCATGAAGTCACTGAAGACCAAATTTCTTCTATGCCAAGATCACACAATGACCTCTGGAGCTCCAACTATCACACAGTCATTCCAAGGAGCAAGAAGGAGACAGCAGGAAAAGGAACGCTAAAGGACCTTCTTGGCTGAGTCAGAATTCTTCAAGGGACTTTCCTGGAAGCCCCTCTAATGATGTCATTTTATCAGGACTGGATCACAGGGTCCAACCTAGCTGCAAGGGAGGCTGGAATGGCCAACTTGCCTCTGAGCCATCACCACTCTAACGAAGCTGGGGTCTGAGGCTGAGGAGGAAGGAGGAGACCTCACTTAGGCCACCAACAATCTTGGCTGCACCTCATCTTCCCCCACTTCAAAAATGGTGCCACCCTCCACCTTCCGGCTCAAGACAGAATCATGGTCAGTGCCCCTGAGGTTTCACTTTCCGAATCTTCCACACCTAAGATAACAGGAGGCTCCACGTCCATCCCTGCCTGTCCACGTCTCTGCCCCAACCACCCTCCCATGCAAGCCACCATTGCTGATCACCTCCCCCCCTGCTCTGTAATCCACTCTCCTCGCAGGAGCAGTCTCCCCATGTCTCTGGCCTGGCTGATGCTCTCCTGCCCTGACCCTTCCTGGGCCCTTCCTGGGCTCTCCCCCCAACACCCAAGTCCTTCCCCATCCCTGGGCATCTGCATTTCTCCTCCTCCACCTGGACGACTTAGTGTCTAGCTGCCCACAGGCCTTGCTCCTTCCTGAGATTCCTATCTCAGAGCTACGCCCTCCTCACCAATGTCTCCTGAAAGCCCTATACCAGCACAGCTCAGTCCACTCGTCCACGCCCTACTGCTGGCCCCATTCACCACTCGCCCTTACCACTACTGGAATTACGGTTTCAGAAACACATTTGTTTACTGGTGCATAGCCTGGCTCCACCCACAGAACACACCTACATGAGGCAAACATTTGACTTTCTCTTCCTTCTCATTTTCTTTCCTTTCCTTTCTTTCTCTTCCTTCCTTTCGCCCTTCCTTCCTTCTTGTTTCCTTCTTTCCTCCCCTTCTTCCTTTCTTCCATCCTTCCTTTTTTTCTTTCACAATGCTGGGGAATGAGCCTAGGGCCTGCACACTGAGTTACGTCCCCACAGCCCTTATTTATTTATTTATTTTGGAACCAAGAATCGAACCCAGGCCCTCACACTTGCCAGGCAGGCACTGTGCCACTGAGCTATACTCCCAGTCCTATTTTGTTATTTTGAGGCAGGGCCTCACTAAGTTGTCCAGGTTGGGCTCAAACTCATGATCCTCCTGTCTCAGCCTTCTGGAGGGCTGGGATAACACAGTACTTACTTTTTCGTCATTTTCCATGGAGTCCAGGGTGTGCCTAATCCCTGAAGAAAACTAGAGCAGATGGCTCTTAGAGGGCTGAAGAGGGCCAGGGACACCCAGCATCCACCCACCAGGAAAGAAGAAACCGTGAAGTACACCCCTGCCACTCAGTGAAGACCAAAGACATGGTGCAGGGTCTTGGGACCATGCTCCAGGACCCTTTCTTGACCATTCAGTGGGGACTCGAATAGAGCTGACTTTCCAGTGACTTTCTATCCCACCCAAGTGAACAGAGGAGGGAGGGCTGCTTCCCAGGCTGATCAAATTACACTGGACAACTTAATGAAAAATTCTGGACTCCGGCTGAGGCATTAAACCACCTGTTTCCACATGGAAGCCTCTGCTGCTGGGGACAGACCCTTCACAAACTGTTTCTGTACTTTCTGCAGAAATGCTATAGATGAAAAGATTAACACAGAGACTTTCCCCAGCCTGCAGCCTGGTCTTGGACCTTCAGTGCCCACCAGTGAAGAGCTGGCTACCAGCACAGCCAGAACACCCAGAATGGTTCTGCCTATTAATTACACGTTTCTGGGCTGACCTGAGCTACAAATTCCTTGTATAGAAAGAGAGCTATTTTCTTCCCTCAGTGGAGTTCATCATGATTGCCCTGCACCAGGAGATACAGAGCCTCGTCTCTGGAGATTTTCAAATACCAGTAGTAACTGGGGTTGCTAGTAGTGAATGGAGATGCTGGCTCCAAAAGCTGGAGAATAATACACATGTGGCTCCTTCAGCACCCCGGGCTGGTCATTATCTCTTTAGATGCCTCTGTCAGTTTCAGATGGAAGTTGGCATCTCAATGTCTGCAATTAACCTACAGGGCACATTTGCCCTGAGTCAGGGCCCCACCCCCAAGGGGCTCAGAGGGACTTAAAGTGGCCAGTGGGCAGGGGGGTGGAGGGGCGACGCTGGCCATGTTAACTGTTACACACCACATCTCCTTCTCCTTACGGGTTCAGACCTCACACTGGCCTGAGCAGGAAACGGACGTTTCAACTTTCAATCCTTGCAGCACTATGGGGGGCATGACTGACCTGCACGGCCACTTCCTGCTTGGCTACCATCCTGCTAAGGACTTCCAGGGCCACCAAAGCACAGCCTAAGGCAAAAGCCTGAAGCCTGAAATTCTCAAAGGAAACATGACTTTAGCTCTCCATGAAGACCAAAACTTTTCAAGAGGAGAGGAGCAATGAGGGAAGGGTGCCTGCCTCTTGTGCCACATCCCAGCTACCAGAAGTGACAGGGACACCCTACACCCTTGGTGGCTGGCAGAAGCTTGAGAAATAGCCAGTGAGAGCTGAAGACTCAGGACTCAGTGACTATATTTTTCTGCTTCACTTCCTTCATTATTCTTGAATATTTTTAATCTATTAAAAAATGCTTGTCTCAGAAAACCTGAAAGCCACAGAGAGAAATGCATAAGAAAAAGTCACGCATAAGCTCGAGTCCTGAGTGAATGTGAGCAGGCAGCCGTGAGCCGCAGCTCTAGTGCGCACGTGTGTGTGGGCATGAAACACACACGGCACATGCTGCTGCTTCCTCGCCTGCCACACAGGCTGCCTGTGGGCCAGCTTTATGCTGTCAGCGGCTGGATTAACTGATCCGTCACTTCTGAATACTTGGGCCATTTGAAATCTTCGGCCACTATACTTAATGTGCTGGCTTTATTGTCTTCATGAGTCTTTTTAACCATCCCTCATTACATCCTTAGGACAAATTCCCTGTTTAAATTTATGTTTTCATTATTGCATGTCTGCAGTACATGAGACTTCCCTTCCTTGTGGGGAAATGGTACATGAACATCCTGCACCTTACTCAGGGTAAATACCTACATGTGCACTTGCCACACCAAAGGCTAATCACATACTTGAGCCTTTCAAGAATACATATATTGAGCTGTATCTTTATATATTTAATTTTTATTTAATTCATGTATTATCAATGCTATATATTTAAGTATATATATATATATAATTTTTTCCAGCACTGGAAATTGAGCCCAGGCCTTGGGCATGTGAGGCAAGTGTTTTACCACTAAGCTGCACCCCAGCCATTTATTTTTACTTTATCTTTAAACAGGGTCTCACTAAGTTGCCCATGTTGGCCTTGAACTTGAGATCCTCCTCTTCATTCCCCAAGTAGCTGGGGTTATAGGTATGTGCTGTTGTAACTAGCAACATATTTCATAATTTGAATATGTGTAATTATAAATCATTTACTATAAATTACAATGCATTTATGAAGTATACGTTTACATATACATTTTAATAAATACTTCAGTGTTCGTGCATTTATCGACTTTATGCCTACACATTACATTCATTTCACGTTGCTCGTTGCATGGATGGGCCAGCACAGGTCATTTCAGAAGGACACTGGGTCCAGTGCTGTGTGCTGTAATTATAACCCCAATTTACAAAGGTCAATATCCCAGAGCCCACACAAGAGCCTTGACACTAGGACTCCCTGACCTCAGACAGTCGGGCTCCCCCCGCCCTACCTGCCATCAGCCTGCACCACCACCATGAGCACGAAAGACCTGCTACTATGAGAGGGGCATGGGCTGGGAAACAGGACCGCCTCATGGCAAGGACAGTCAGGACTGGGAATTGAATGTCATTGGTGTCTCTGTCTCTGTGTCTCTCTCTGTCTCTTTTTCTCTCCCTCTGTCTCTCTCTCTCTGCCTGTCTCTCTCTCTGTCTGTCTCGCTTCCCTGTTCCTGCTTTCCCTCCACGTCCCTCTGCCTGTCTGTGCTTCTCTTTCTCATTCTGTATTCTGTATTGTCTTCTCTCCTCTCTAGCTCCAAGCTGTCAAGGGAAAGTTCTAACCCCCAACTCAGATCATGTTTGCTCCTGGAAAGCAACTTGGCCAGAGGAGGGGCCCCAGGAGAGACTGTGATGTCTCCACCCAGACCTATGTCTACCTGTGTGTTTATTCTTGAAGTGCTTCACATGTTCTTCGAAGTCTGCAAGCCTGACGTTAAAACGGTCCTTATCAGCACCACTGCTCACCACCGTGCAGGGAGCCGCTCCGCAATCTTGTTTGACATCTGAGCCTCTCTGACCCAAGCGTAGATACCAGCCTCTCACAGCCTCATTTAAACTGGCTGCGTTTTCCCACTGGTTTCCTTGTTAATGTGTTCAGTGAAACCTGACATAACTTCACTTGTAGAATTATGTTTTTAATATTTCAAAAACTCCATTTATGACAGGATTCGTGTGGGAGCCCAGTGGACAGGGTCAGAGCATAGGCCTGCTGTCACAGCCAGGTGGCAGCAATGGGGGTTGGGGCCGGCAAACCTGGAGATGTCACCGAGA
Source organism: Dinomys branickii (assembly GCA_004027595.1). Taxonomy (NCBI): domain Eukaryota; kingdom Metazoa; phylum Chordata; class Mammalia; order Rodentia; family Dinomyidae; genus Dinomys; species Dinomys branickii. The sequence goes on from PVLD010011599.1 coordinate 15,670, forward strand.
AGCTGCCCCACCTGGGACAGCTGCCTCCCTCCTCTGTGAGGAGCCGTGAGCAGTGCCTGGGTTTGCTGCGTAACTCTCTCTCAGGAAGATTTTGCATTTGCTGAAGTTATAAACTAATTCTTCACTTGTCCCGAGCAAGAACACTGTGTGCTAAACATGAAAGGCTTTGCAAGGTCAGACGTTGCCCCGCACCTGTCAGCTGGGGTCCCCAGAAGATCACGGGACTGGGAGAGAAGGAACCTGGTGGCATCGCAGGGTGAATCTGTGCCTGCCTGGCCTCACCATCCTGCTGGGTGCTGGTGAAGGGGGGGCATGGGTCATCTGGGAGAGCAGAGAGCCTGGGCTTTGTCACCCACATCCCCAGTGGTCACAGGGTGTGGATGAGGGCAGCAAGTCCTCTCCCCCAGCAGTTCACGTGGCCACAACAGAACATTCACTGGACGGGTCCAGCCCAGCTCAGTGGCAAGGAAGAAAGCAGCCTGGTCAGTGTTGGGGGCAAACAAGTCTCTCGCATCTGATGTCCCTGCGTGTCTATATGTCCTCCTCTGTACACTGGGGCACACTGCTCCTCTGCCCCACAAACCCCAGCCACACAGAGTCCCCGCCACAGCCACTCCTTGTGGGGAGCCCAGCTGCAAGGCCCCAGGCATGGACTGGGACCATTTTCTCGTGTTCTGTCCTGGTGCGTGAAGGTGGGCAAGGCCAGCGCCACAGATAGCAAAAAGGTCCAGTGCTCAGCCTCCAGTGCTCAGGCTCGGATTTCCAAGAAGGCTGCGAATGTCAGGACAGAAAATAATAATCTAGAAAGCGGAAGTCTTTGGCTTGCAATGTGGGTTTGGTGAGAGTGAGGTTCCAACCTGCAGTGCAGGACGGGCATGCAGCAGGACCCGAGCAGGACCTGGAGCCGCCCAGGTGGCTGGAAAGCAGGAACCTGGGGCCCCACACCCTGCATAACAAGGACCAGAAGCTGTGGCCCCAAAAGAGGAAACAGCACCCCTCACTGTGGCCTTTGGGAGGGGCCCGGTGACCCTGGAGCTGTGGGGAGATGTTGGCCCTGCAATCTCTCTGCCCCCAGGAGCTGCCGTGGGGTCACGGGAAGCAGCCCGTGGGAGACAGGGAGGGGTGAGGCTGGACCCTGCATGGCTTCCGGGGTAGGGAATGGAGGGTGGGATTTCAGGCTCAGCAGTCACTCCCTGAGCAGTGTCTGCTGGCTCTGTGCATGGTGCCGTTGCCGGATGTCTAGTCCCCGACCCTGGGCTGTGGGCAGTTTTGTGGGGGCCCAAGTGAGGAGCAGGTGCAGGCGGGGAGGTTTCTTCACACACATACCTACCAGATATTACTTTGCCATCAAAAAGTAGACAAATTTTCATAGAGGCAGTTTGATAGCCTGTGAGGTTTGTCCACAGAAGAATTGTTTTCAGAATATTAAAAAATCCTTTAAAAACAATCTTATTTTTAAAAATAATAATCTTATTGTCTGCTCGAAATAAGCAACCTGCAGATAGTAGGCGAAGGGTACCTTTTGTCCGGAATGATTTTGTGCAAAGCAGCTCAGTTTATAAGTATGGGACAGGGCCAGAGCCAGGCATTCAGCTGAGCCTGTGCTGTAGCCGCCCCAAGCAGCGCCTCCTGCTGGCCCCTTTTGGGCCCTGCACGCAGGTCTGCTGCAGAGCCCCGTATCTTCACCTGTGGAACCTGGGGCTGCTTGAGGATTTAGTGAGCTGTCCTGAGGCCATCGAATGGACAACAGCCCTGGGATCAAGGAAGCTGACTGTCGGTGGGCAAGATGCTCTAGAAGCAGGCTTTCCCCGGCCCAGCAACATGCATTCTCTGTCCCAGGAAGTGGCAGTGAGCTGCAGAGGTCTGGGTGTGGAGGTGGCAGACCTGTGGCTGACCCTCAGGGATAGCAGCCCAGCTTGCCTTTCCTAAGGACAGGGGAATTTGGGGGTGCCCTTGCCTAGTCCCAGGTAAACAAGGCCACAGGGCATCTCAGCAGAGTGGCATCAGGCGGGTTTCCAGGTGAGCCAGGCTGCGCAGGAATGAAACATTTGGGAAGCTTCCCGTGTGGCAGGGTTCAGATGGGGGAGCTCCACAACATGCTGTGGACAGTGCCAAGTATCGGGTTAATAATGTCCCTTAGTTATTCTGGGCTGATTAGGCCCGAAATCTCCCAGATGAGTCCATAGTGAAGGCTTAAATAAATGAGACAATTGAAATGATTTCAGGGCCCCAGGAGGTTCCAGATCCTCTAACAGAATTCACTGTTCTCTGGGTTAAGACAAAGAACTTTTCTGGGCAGCCCATATTTATTAGGTATTCAAACAAAGGAGGGGAATACTGAAGAAAATGCAGGAATCTGAGCAGAAACTTCAGAGAAATTTTCCCAAACACTAAATTATGTGCATCAGGAGAACTATTTTATCTTTGGGTTGGTGTTTATTGTAGGGGTGTGGAGCCTGCAGCTGCAGTCTCCTTTTAGTTAACTGGGGTTGGAGCCAAATGTCCTCAGCTGTGGCCTTATCTTGTCCTTTGAGGTGTCACAGCTTCACAGGCCATTACAGGCCTCAGAGGTGACCAATGACCCACAGAGGTTCACTTACTATGAATCTGCTGCCCTTCTCCAGACAAGGTACCTAGGCTTCAGACAACTCACAGGTAGACACAGAAAGCCAATTCATTAATATTAAATCCTGCTCAGAGCCACTTCATAGTAGGATCCATCAGGCAAGGACAGTGCTGACGATGCCAGACGTTGTCTCCAACACTATCTCCAGAGCCTAAACTCTGCACAAGATGAATTTCACTGAGTCTGGTTTTTGATGCAAATCAGTGATCTGTGTTAGTCAGACTCTCACTGTTGGCCCTTTCAGAAAAGACGTCCATGCCCCACGGGCTACACTGTGCACTTACTCATTCAGGCGGCTGAAAAGACGTCTGGACCGGTCAGTGGTGGCGAACCTTTTAGAGACAAGGGCCCAAACTGTGGCCCAAAGCCCACTTATGCATGGCACAGAGCCAGCAAGGCCATTAAACCGGAATACTGAGGTTTCCATTTATAAAAAGCAGCTTATACATTAACATCTCTTGTCTTAAAAGAAAACAGCTAATGTGTGTGCCATGGGATCACTGCCACCCACCAAGGAGGGACACAACTGTTCACACCTCATCAACCTGTTTATTTCATGGGCCCTGTGACACTGAGGTTTCTTTAGAACCCACAAGGCGTGAGGTATTGACCCAATGAGCAGGTAGGAACTTGAAATATAAATAAGAATATGGAGAGAAAGGCAACCTGCAGCATGGTGACCTCTGAGGCCAAATTAAAACGCAAAGGAAACACCATTCTTGGCATTAAAAGGTACTCAGTGATGACCACTTAACAGGGTGCCTGTAACCACAGCCAGAATCTGAAACCAGCTTATCTCAAGACCGCGAGGAGCACGGACAATCCCAAAAGATTTCTGACTTCCTTTCTGTGACAGATCCTGATGTTCCCCTGGGCCCAGGGCTGCTTGGAACAGAACCTTTGTGTGTAGCCTTCTCTTGCAGTCAGGGGTGGCCGCGGGAGGTGAGTGCAGGACAGAACGGTCCTGCCAGGGAGAAGAGGGCCCTCCGTTCCTGCCTCGCAGCTTGTTTCTGGGATGGTGCACCATGATGGACCTTGGGTTAGATGACGTCATGCCTCAGAGCCAGATGTGTCCCCCACCCCCACCCCCGTGCGCCTCCTGTTCAGGGGTGGGGCTTTGGAGGATAACTGGGCCATGGCTCCATACTCATTATTTCATCTCAGGAGGCAGGACCTGTCGAGGAGGCGGGGCCTGGGGTGTGGCCTGGGAGAGCATGTCCCTCCCAGCTTCTCCCTTGCCTCTCTGCTTCCTGGGCACTCTAGTGTGAGCCGAGCAGGTCCGTCCCACGGGCCCGGGCTGCACGTGGCTCCTCGGCTGTGCTAGCTGTGCTAGTGTCGCTGGGCTGACACAACGCTGAGACCACCTAGAATGCGGTGGGAAGTGCCTGTTACACAGCTTTGTGCTAATGTTTGGATCTTTTTTTTTCAAATTCAGTCATCTTGATTTTGCTTTTAATTAGTATATTGAATTGATAATTGTTCAGATGAGCCCTATTTGGCTCAAATGCACTGTTAATTGCTATTTAAATGTATTAGCTGGATACGGTGGCTCATACTTGTAATCCTAGCACATAGGAGGCTGAGGCAGGAGGAGTGCTCCAAGAGCTCAAGGCTACCCTGGGATACCTAGTGAGACCCTGTCTCAAAAAAAGTAAATTTTTCTTTGATTAATTATTATAAATTGTACTCATTAGGTATATCAGTTAAGATTCACTAGAGGAACAGAGTTAATAAAAAAGATATATACAATTATATAAAGGGTTTATGAGGTAGGCTCACAAAACTCAGGCCTTCTCATTTAACTAAGTCTCCAGCCTTTTTCCTTTTCTTTTTTTTTTTTTAATTATTTATTTATTTATTTGGAGACAGGATCTCACTAAGGCTGGCCTGACACAACCCTCCTGCCTCAGCCTCCCGGAGTGCTAGGGTTACAAGCATGCACTAGCAGGCCCAGCTCAGTTTGGACCTTGAATGTCACTCAAAGGCCTGGGTGTAAAGCCTTGGGCCCCCAGGGTGGTGCTACTGAGGGATAAAGCCTTTAGGAGTCTGGGGAGTCTTCCTGGGGGACATATCCTGGAGGGGGACTGTGGACCTGCAGCTCCCCTCTTTCTCAGGGGGCCCCCATTCTGAATGGAACCTCCCCACTGTGAGCCACAATACAGTAACCCTCGCGCCTGCCACAGCCACTGGGGGACACTCAGTGGCCCTGCAGCCCCTCGGACACTTCCAGCTTCTACCTCCTCCTCTTTGGCACAGGCTGTGCAGGTGGCGGCTCACACTGACACAGGCCGCTTCCTGTAGGAATAAGGGTGACTTCCGTGGGGCACACAGTGACACACTTTATTCATTCCCATCCTGCGCTTCCCGGGAATGCACTGGGTGTGCAGGTTTCATAAAGGGCACTGTGAGCTCAGATGCTGTCCTGTCCTCTGGGAGATAAACAGCAGCAGCATGGAGGGGGTGTCCAGGTGACAGTGACCTAGCAGCAGCTCCTCTTAAGATGGCCTTGGCGATTCCAGACTCAGGAGCCACCTCTTAGGCCCCATGCCTCCCTCCTGTGCCAGCCCTGAGGCCACAAGGAAGGAGCAGCACCCTAACAGGAGGAGCAAGGCCTGTGCCCACCATCCTGGAAAGTGCCCATCCCTGACCCAGCGCAGGGCAAGGGCTGCATGGTACAGAACCCAGAGCACCTTCTCCCCACGGCATCCAAAATCCAGGGATGCCTGGAGGCTGCTCCTCTAAAAGCAAGATGCTGGTTCTCCTGCATTCTCAGAAGGAGATGGAAGCAGGAAGTCGCCCCATGGAAGGGTCGCCTGGGCCTCGCCCCTCCCAGCTCCCTGAGTCTGAACAAAACATATACCAGGGCACTTTCCCTGCCAGCCCTGAGTCACAAGAGGCAGGGGCCATGGCACTCGCCACTCACAGGACCAGTGTCCCCTGGAGTGCCACACTGGGCCTGCCACAAGGCTGAGGTTGGTGACCCGCAGGGCACTTGTCCGAGGTTCCCCAAGGCTGGGAGGGGAAGAACAGCCCACCTTGGACCCAGAGACTCAGGCATCATCTTGTGGTCACCAGAAGTGCTTCCCCCATAATGGATGCTGCTGGGGAGGTCACAGAAAGATCCTGTCTCTCACTGCACCATGGAAGAATGAGGTGTAGGCTGCAGATTTGTTCACAGCCTCTCCCCGAGTGTGGCTTTTGCTGATAGAGTTAGCATGGTGGGTGCTGGTCACCCAAAGACAGGGCTGGGGTCTGTGCCACAGTAGCCCAGGTCTCCCCAGAAGTGACATGGCTCCCACCTGCCCCAGCCCAGCCCAAGCACCTCCAGCAGGGGACTAGGCTGACACCTCCAGGTGGCAGATGTGTACACAGGAGGGTGGGGGTGGACTCGGCGTTCCCAGGGGCTGCCTGTGTGGCCTCCTCACTCCTCCACGGCCCCCTCGAGCTTCCCAACAAGGTGCTGGTAGGTGTCTCTCTCCACCACCCAGGAGTGCCGCCTGCTCACGTAGTCCCTTCCGTTGGCCACAAGCGCTTTCTCCAGCACGGGATCGCGTACCAGTCTCCTGGCCAGGTGAACGAACTCCTGCAGAGAAGGAAGTGCAGGAGAGACAGACAGCACAGTTGGTGGAGGGGGCTTGACGCGTGCAAGTGAAGCCAGAGTCTGCATGGCTCCTGGTCTCTCTGCCTTTCTCCCCTTCTCAAGGAAAGGGCTCTCGGGTGGGAATGTGATGGCTGTGCCTGATTTGGCAACTTCCCTGGATTAAGAATGCCTGGTGGGTTAGGAAAGCAGGGGCTAAGTGTGTGGTGCCGGTGTGATGCTGGGCATGACACTCAGGCCCCGGCCCTTCCGCACTGGCACTGCTCCCCTGCTCTGCTTCACAGCCCCCATGAGTGCAGCAGATCTGCTCCCCCATGCCCTTCCACCATGATGCTCCCACCATGGACTGCACCTTCCGGAATTGTGAGCCAAATACACCTCTCCTGACTGTCATGAGCTTTAGGCCAGTGTGGACTACATAACAAGACCCTGTGTCAAAACAAACAATGAATAAATAAAGTTGTATATTTTTGACCCGTTTGAAGAGTAAATAAATAAATAAATCTCTCCTTGAAGTTGTAGGTCTCAGGGTGTGCATCCAGGAACTGCAGAGCTGGCTGACAAGGTTAGGCACTAATACAAGGGATGGGATGAAGAAATGATACAGAAGTGTGCACACACAGATGAGTGCACACATATCCATAACATCTATCTGCACACAGGCACACATATGCAGACACAGGTACATAGGGGCACACACCCACACACACATATTCACATACGCAAACTCCCATGTCTGTGTGCACACTTACACTCACACGCTCATGCATAAGTGTACAGAAATATAGACCTGCACACACAAACGTGTGCACACACATACACATGCTGGAACGATCCTTTGTGAAGTGCACTGGTGCCGTCAGTTACCCTTTCCGTTTCTTTCCCTAGATCAACAAAATCCATTTCTTTCTAGCAAATGACTCAAGACTCTGGATGCCTCCTTCTTTGCCAACCACAGCCTGAGGTTTGACGATTGTTCTTCTCCAGGATTAAGCCTGGCACGAGGCACAGGACCACAACACGTCGGCTGTGCGAGTCCCGCAGCATCTGGTGCAGGGTGCTTGGGCTCCGAGGCCAGATCTGGGTTTGAATACCCCTGCACAGCCTTGCTCAGCTGTGGTGCTGAGAACACTAGGTGGCCTCCTCTGTGAAGGGCTGTGACCAGCTCGGATCCACAGCTGATCCACAGCTGCCAAGGAAGGGAGGAGGGGTGGCATGGCCGTGCGCCCCTCCCCCTCTGGGGCCCATGCCACTCCCCCTCCCGGGCCCTGCGCTGCACCGTGGACCACCCCTCTGCTTCCGCTCATTATTTATTGACGCTCACAGACAGGGCACAGTACGGAGAAGTCTCCTGCTGACCAGTTTTAATATCAAAGCCCTTCCTAATTAGGAAAATTAGAATTATTTTGGTATTAAAGAGCATGCAGGGAAAGGAGGGGAACATTCATTATTCAGCACCCTGCGCGCAAACCGAGAGCAGAGTCCTGAGCCAGGAGCCGATTTTCCTCACCTGCCAGTGCCCCGGGAGGACAGGCTCCCCCTGCCACCCGTGAGCCCCAGTCCTCCGCTGTCGGGGTGATGACAGCTGCTGCTTCCCAATGTCAAAAGGATTAAATGAGTTTATACAGAGAGGAGCTCAGGGCAGAACCTCACACCCACCGGCTCAGCGAGGGGGACCCCGGTCCCCCAAGGCCCACATAAACCCCAGGGGGGCGCTGCGTTGATATACAGTGCTGTGCTGCCTAAAAGCAATGCCCACACATTCCCAAAATTATTGTTAATTAAACATTGAACGCCTTTTACAGTTAGCAATATAAACCGCAGTATTTATGAGTACAGAGTTATGTTTTTATGTATTATGTATACACTTTAGAGTAAATTGGTGTTCTTCTCATAATAAAAACATAACATATTTATCCCCAGCTCATGGCAGACCAGTATTCATATTAAAATTATTTGAGAGGCCATAGCTGGGGCATATTATTTTATGATGCTCGTCATATCTTTGATTTATATAATGCGAGGACTTTGGCCGAAACCCAAGGCCCTGCATGTTATTTTATGACAAAACCCTGAATGACAGAGTGTTCAGAGACAGGTCCTGATAAAGCCCCACTTCCTGTCTCCCAGCAAGGGGATCTGAAGGCAAAAGCCCTCAAAAGAGCAAGAGGACCTGGGTGGGCACCGGGGCACCACGTGGCTGGTGAGAAGCCCAGGCAGACAGGAGAAAGCGAGCCATGGCCGGGGAGAATGCTCCTCTGAATGGTCCACAGCTCTCCCTGGGCTCGGAGATGACACAAGGCTAGGCTGAGCCAGCATCCACGTGGTCCCTGAGCCGCCTGCCAGGCAGAGGTCTGTATAGAGAGACATGTGTTTCCCAGGACCCTGTACTCTGCTGACCAGGGAGGACAACACACAGAGATGACCACCCAGCCCCACCCGGGCACCACTGACCTGGCTGCCAACCTGCTGGGACCTCTACTCTGCCTTCCAAGCACCCTGGAGAACCCACAAAAAGATGCCAAGGACAGCACCCTCAGGAGAGACCGGTGAAGTGGACCACCCTGGACTGTCCAGCCCTCAGCCCCACCATGTACTGCTCTTCCCTCAAGACAGAAGAACCCAGGCTCTGCTCAGCTCCACCAGAACCCTGGTCCCAGATCGGTCCTGATGGGTCCAGCCTGCTGTGGCTCTGCACAGACCTGCCCTGGAGCTGGCTGATCGGCATGGGTAGGACCGGGACCTGCTTCCCCAGCAGGGAAAGGCAAAGGCCAGGCTGTGGTCCCAGGAGTCCTGTCCCCAGGAATCCACCCACCTCACAGTGGCCTCATGAGTAGCATGCACGCTGCTGTGGGTTTTGGCACCAGCAAGGGAGGGGCGGCTCTGGCCCTGCAGAGACTGAATTGCACCACCAGCCACATGGCGTGACCTTGCAAGGGGTCCCAGCCACCTAGGACAGCAGTCTTGGAAGACACCCGGCCCTCAGCCCATAGAAACCACAGGCAACAGGTGGGTGGCATCTGGACTGTGATGCCCATGGCCCTGGGCACAGTCGTGTTAGAGGTCCAGGAGGGACTAATTCTTAGCTTCATATTCTCTGAGTTAGCCAAAGACTTCTTGGGGCGGCCCGTATTTATCTGGTTTTTAAAGGAAGGAAGAGGAGACTCAAGAAAATGCAGGAATCTCACAGGACCTTGGGAGAATTTTTCCAAGTAATAAATTATGCCAATCAGGAGAACTACCTTATCTTTAGGTTGGTATTTATTGTAGGAGTATGGAGATGGCAGGTGCAGTCTCCTTGTAGTTAATTGAGGTTGGAGCCAAATGTTCTCAGCTTCGGTCTTATCTTGTCCTTTGAGGCATCACAGCTTCATGAGCCAATACAGGCCTCAGCGGTGACCAGTGATCCATAGAGATTTATTTACTATGAGTCAACTACCTGTCTTCAGACAAGGTGCCTAAGCTTCGGACAACTCCCAAGTAAATATGAAAAGCCAATTGGCTAATATTAAATCCTGCTCAGAGCCGCTTCATAGTGGTCTCCATCAGCGGTGTGTTCTGCCAATGCCAGGCGCAGTGACGGGTGCAGTCGGGTCCCTCCGAGCTGAGCAGAGCTGAGCAGGGGCATGAGAGGGCAGCCTGCACAGGAGAGCAGCTACATTTCCTAGGGTGATGATTCCTGCTGTAGAGCTGAGTGCCCCAAGCCCTTTGCCTGTCTGCGTGGTCCTCGCATGGGGGAGACCTCTTCTGCTTCTGAGTCCTTTCTGCCTGCCCTGACTCCTGAGGGCTCTGCAGAGTGCAGGGAGGAAGAACAGGACTGGCTTTACAGGACAGGTGCTTAAGCACATCGCAATCATGATGATGTCCCTGAAAAGTCCCTGGCACAGGACACCACTCTGTGAGAGGTCCCCATTCTGTGTGGAGCGAGCAGGCAGCATAACCAGCAGCCCCGGCCGCGCTGTGCGAGGGACCCGCGCCTACTTCTCCAGGAGGAGTTTGAGATAAGCACATCCAACACTGGGGCGGGGCACGGCTGTGGCAGAAATCATCGGAACTCCCCACAGCTGCTTCCCAACTGCTCAGGGAGGGGGATGCAGGTGGAGGCTCTGCAGGCGGGCACCTGCTGCTGCCGCTGTAGGGCCTGAGGCGAGCAAGCTGGGTCTGAGACAACAATAACCTGGGGGCTTGTGAGATGCCCGCACGCACAGCCCCCCTAACCTGGGCCAAGACCCCGCCTGGGCATGTGGGGCGGGGTCCCAGGACCCACACTTTCTGAGCTCACCCCAGGATGTCTGGAAGGCTGGGCAGGCCGGAGATGGCTCCATGCCTGCTCTATTTCCCATGATTATTGTCGGGAGCACAGACCTATTATTGTGGAACTGCAGGTTATGAGAATAACACTTCCAGACCTAGCTGTCCAGAGAAGGACCGCCCACGCAGCTGAGCTAGTTCCCTAACACCTTCCAGTGCTTACGGTTTGGGGCACTAACTAATCGGCCACCGAGGACACCAGCTGTGTGTGCGGCCACCGTACAACTCCTGACACACGTGCTCCTGACACAGGCAGTCATGCAGCTGCACCGTGCAGCAAAACCTCCAGCCTGGTGCCCAGGCACAGAGCTTGGCAGCTCTGGAGGGGCTGCTGTCCACAGGACCTCCACGTGCGGGTGACCATGCAGGAGAAGATGCCTGGCCGGCAGGAGGCAACATCTAAGCCCCGTCTCCTTCACACTGACCATGGTGCAGAGGGGCACTGAGTGTGGCAGGGGTGGGAGGACCCTGTAGCTCCTGCCGCCACCCACAGGGGGCGCTCTGGGCCCCAGCGCTCTGGGTACAATCACAAGGGAGCACATGTGTGAGAGGGCCCTCGGGACCAGAGCCAGGACACAGGGACACGACACAGCAGACACGTGCGGGAGATAAGAGGGAAGCAAGCCCACCACACCGGCTGAGGAAGGAACCATGCTGTGCTGCTTTCTGACTGAGGCAGAGCAGCTTCTTGGCCAACAGCACTGGTGGGGACAGTGTTCAGCTTGGACCTGTGGCCACAACCACCAGCATTTACTTAGTGCCTACCAGTGTGGCGAACCCACGTCATGCATGCCACATCCTGGGCTTGCGGTCTTTGCGGGCTCTGCACAGCTTGCCCTCGCTGGTCTGCGCATGTGCGTGCGGCCCTGGCCAGGACAGAGGGCTCGGCTGAACAGCGCACTTTCTGCATCTTCTATCCCATGTCCTCTCCAGGAGCTTGGAGGCCACACCTGAGCTGCAGAACCCTGGAACGTCAGCCCCAGACTCAGGGGAAACAAAACAGCTTTGCAGGTGCTGTTTTTGGACTTGGGAGCTGCAGAGAGCGGGAGGGCAGCAGGACTGTTTCTATGACTCCCTGACAGAGCCGGGAGCCAGGCAGGTAACAGGCACCTGTCCAAGACCACGTGTCACTATGCCACAGAAAAGGGAACCAAGCTCCAGATGTCCTTGAGCCCAGGTCCAGGACCAGGGAGCCACGGGGGCCACTGTACAGAAGGGGGCGTGGAGGAAGCTGGGAACAGACTTGGCTCTGCTGCTCCACGAAGCGCAAGGCAGGGCATGGTGCGAGGAGGGAGCCATACCTCCATGCTTGGGAGTGGGTAAGAGCCAGCCAGAGAGCAGCAGCCTGGTCCCTGTGGCCCTGCCCAAGGTGGGGCAGCTCCCAGGCCATGTCCCCAGGGAACAACTGGGGTTTGAACTTCGGTTAACCAGGGTGGCCAGCCTTGCAGGGTCTGAAAACCTCTGGCCAGGCCCAGGCCTGCAGAGCAGGTGAATGGGGCCACTGCCGGTACGTCATTACTAGAGGCAGAAGCTGTCGCCTCAGCGGCCATGAGAACCTGGGATCCCCACTTCCTCACTCTGTGCCCCACCTGCCTGTGCCCAGGCCGGGGCCCCAGCATGCACACTCAGAGGCCGGCAGAGCAAAAGCCCAGAGACAGAGGAGCAAACTGCCTCTTCCCGCCACTCCTAGGGCCCAGGCAGGCCCTCCCCCAGGGCCAGGAAGAGCACAGCTGGCTCCCAAGCCTCAGAGGCCTCACAGCCAGGGATTCGTTCAGTTACCGAGGTGCAAGCCCCACCTGGCGGCCGGATCTGTTCCTGCTGCACCTCGAGGGCTGCTGCCCAGAGGGATTTGCCCTGCCTGCCCGACCCGCCCCTTCCCACTTCCCCTCCCCCTCCTCACTCCCCCTTTCCTACCTCTCCTTCCGCTCCCCATCTCTCTCTCCCTTCCCCTCCTCTCCCCTCCCTTTCCTGAGAGACGCAAAGGCACAGACCCTGAGGACTGGCAGCTGCTGAGTGGAGGAAGGACACGCTGAGTCACTAGAAAACTTCTCCACCTGCTGGGCTGGGCTCAGGTCAGACTCTCCAGGGCTGTGGTCCCCACCAGGCAGCTACAGGAGTGACCCCTGCGGACCTGTGAGGACCCCAGGCTAGGCGCTGCCCCAGAGCCTGCTGTGAGCCCTGTCCCCAGCAGAGCACCACTGTCCACCACAGCAGGTGCCTGCCGCCCCTGGCGCAGGACACTTTTAACTATTATTCCAGCCCAATTGGGGTACATCTGTTTAAAGCTGATTCAGCTGCTCAAAACCTTTGGACAGCAAAACCTTGGATTACAGGTAATTTGTTCCATGAGTGTTCTGCAAGATGAACAATTTTATGTGGTCGAAGTATAAACCCATCAAGGGCTATGCCAGAGCCTGTGACCCATGCATGCAGCTGCACTGGGCATCAGCCCCCACATGGAGTCTTTTGGGGGCCCCACAGACTCACCCCAGCACTGTGTGGCCCACGCCCTCCGGCAGACCGTCCCAGGGCACATCTCGGGACAGAGCTACAGGATGACTCACAGCCCTGCACAGCGACCACTCTCCTGCTCTGCAGTGAAGCGCACGGTGCCCTGTTCATGAGTCTGTGTAGACAGATGGGTGCCCTCACCTCTCAGGCTGCCCTGTGCTCCCGTTGGTTTTTGGGAAGTGCGGTCAATTGTAGAGGTGTCTGCACTGAGCGTGTGTGGTGCCATGGCTGACAAGGGTGCCAGCTCCTATCCCAGCGCATGGGTTGGGTCGAAGTGTTTTATAAATTAAGAGAAATAATATCGATCAAGTCTAGAGTCCATAGGGAAATGGGGCTGAAAGTCAGCGCGGGGACATTCCCCAGGCTGTCATGGCGCAGCCTGGGTGTCGCTGCAGTCCCTACGGGGCTGGTCACACCGCGGCACCTTCCCCCAGGACCCAGCACAGGGCCGCCATCCTGGCGATGCCCAGCTTGGCTAACAATGAGCCTCCCCTGCCTGCATCTTCCCTGTCACTCCCAGAAGACACGTTACCGCCCTCTTCCCATGAGGATCAGCACGGACAGGAAACAGGATGAGGATCACACAGATTTCAAGTAGGAAACCAAGACCTGAGCTCATCCTGGGTTGGCAAAAGTCTGGAGGTCCAGACCACTGACTGACACCAAAGTCACTACTGCTTAAAGAAAAAAATTGCTGGGGGCAGTAGCATGCACCTATATCCCAGCACCCAGGAGGCTGAGGCAGGAGGATCACCTCAAGTTCCAGGACCCCCAGGTTCTATAGTGAGCTCAAGGCCAGCCTGAACTTCATAGTGAGACCCTGTCTCAAAATTCCAAACAATAAATAAATGAATTAAAAAGAACAAAGAATAAGAAGTCACCCTTAATAAAAGGCCAATCATGTGGAACACTGAGGACAGGGATTAGGACACAACATGCACTCAACAAACCTTAGCTGTCACCATCATTGATATTCCCAAATATTTTCTATAGTTGCCTAAAACACAGTCTTCCTGCACCACAGGCTCAAGCTACCCTGTAAGAGTCCATCCCCGAGAGAGAAAATGGATTCACAGTTTCCATTCAATGGCAAATGGATCTTAATTTTGAAGCTATAAAATGCAGCTGCAAAATACAGAGGAAAATAGCTCAGCTCTTCTTAAGAGGAGAAATCACAGGATTGTTGCAGTGATGAAAAATCGATGCTGAGTGGGCTGGGAAAGCTTCCCTTAAATCGCAGTTCTCTGGCGGTGCAGAGTACAAAAACAAAGATTATCTACCAGGCCTGAGGGCTCTGATCACCAGGTCTCTTAAGCCAAAAGCACCTGTCCATCCAAGTCAGGCAGCTTTCCCAACAGGCTCGCCCGGTCTCCTTCATGGTTGGAGAACAGCTGCCTGCATCGGCTTCCCCTCCCAGGTGGACAGGGAATAGCTGGCACTACCCTGGGGCAGGGGACAGCTAGAACCCAGAAGCTGCACCCAGGACAGAGTGCTGGGAGCAGAGGCCAAGGGAGCACACACACAGCAGAGGCTCCGCACACTGACTCCACACACAGCTAAGAGAGGGCACCAGGGAGGTGACAGCCATGAAAAGGGGATGGGGACAGCAGGCCCAGGAGGAGGGTGGTACAGGAGGCCCAACTTTGCTGGAGCGACACCATTTGGGGTGGGGTGGGGACACCTGGCCTGCACGCTCTTGTCAGGGAGCAGCTGGCTCCAAGGCGATTCCTGGCCACCCTTGCTGGGCCACACTGTGGACTCCTAATCCCAGGGGCTTCTTAGCAGGGAAGGGTTCGCCCTATGGCTCGAGGGAAAGGAAGTACTGAGGCTCCAGCCCTCCAGCGGAATGCACTGATTCCTCAAATGTTCCCCTCTCCAGGGTTTCAGCTGTAGGAGGAGGGACGGTGCAGAGGTCCACTCAGTGTCTCTCAGTTCTGTGAGTCCAAGGAAGCTGGGGCTGGGCCCACTCAGCTCCGAGATGCTGCCCTAAAGCCTTGCAAATGGCCCCTTGCATACATAACCCCCACTCTCTGAACTCTTTTTCCTTTGACCTCTAGCCTACATTTAAAGGTCAAGTGCCTTTATATTCTCAATTCAGGTATAAAATCTAAAGCTGAGCGACCGGCTCTAGATTTCATATGGCTCTAGAGCAGTTATGGTTATCCAAATGTTACTTATCCACATTCCAGTACACGGATTTAACTTGCAAGGTCGCCAACCTGACATGGACACTCCTTAATAATGATATGCTCATTCTAACACCTAGGTGGACACGCACTTGAAATTCATCTTTCCATGCTGGCAGCCAATCGCAGTTAAGGTCACTCTCCCCTAGGCTGGATTTGACCAAAGTCCCGACTTAGCTAAAGCATCTGTTTGTTTTCAAAGCATCAGCCTATGCTAGGTAGTCTGATCTATGAAGAAAACAAAACCAAACCATGTGCCACATTCATGTCTAGTGCACAACTTCAGAGTGTTAAGAAACACGGCCCCACCCCAGGTAAAACCAGAAAAGTTCTGTTTTTTTGAAGAGCCTTTGTAAAACTAACACAAAAGTGCTAGAATCAGAAGACACCTTCAGTACCCTAGTGGGGTGGGGGGGCGGTTGCAGAGACCAAGTCCAATGGCTCCAACAAGGCGGGCAACCTGGGAGACCAGCTGAGCCGGGAGTGAGTGGTGGAGGGCTGGAGACCTCACAGAGCCAGGGCTTCGGGCCATGCTTCCCCACCCTGTGCACCACTGACAGGTCACTAGGACAGTGATTGGGCTTGATGTGTGCTCTGAAGCTGGACCAAGAGTGAGGTGCAGAACCATTGGATTTGGAGAGACAGGAGGATCCCTCTGCCGGGAGCAGTGGTGCCACCTGGCCGAGGCCAATCTGGCCCACGCAGGCCTTGGAGGTAGCCCAGCCAGTGCCTGCTTCGCTGGTCTCACCTCTGCTCTGGTTTGGGCCCTCGGTGGCCCTGTCACAAGGACAGCACTCATGCTGTGCAGGCCAAGCCAGGGCGCCCCTCCCAACAGCACTACCAGGACCAGCGTCCCTTCTGCATAGGGAGTCGAGCTGCACCTCCCCGGAGCTCAAGCTTGTGGGTGGCTGCACGAACCGGAAGTGAAAGGAAGGCCCTAGCACTCTTTTAGGGAGAGGGAGGCCATCCTGAACTCAGCACCTGCTACAGAACATTCTAGCGACAGAATTTTCAAAGTTCAAGCCATTGTAATTTTTAAATTAACCCCTGTGCTTCCGAGTGCGTGCTCTGGTGTCTGTGCGGGGCCCACGATGTGGCTAGAGGTGCCCAGCCCCGGCCCCCACCCGGCACCAGCTCCTCGGCCCTTGCCCACCGCACCCGGGAGCCGGCAGCTGGCGCACGAACACGGTTCTTAAGACACGGCGGCAACTCGGCCAGGGTCGTGGCCCTGTGAAGGAACGGAGCCTCTCAGATGCAGGCACAGAAGACGCTCAGCCCCGCGTGCCTGGCGACGAGTGGGTGCCTCACGCTGAGTTACAGGACCAGGGGTGTCCTGCAAGTGGAGAAGCCCTCGGGCCCCAGAGGTCACTGCGAGGCCCACAGCGCCCTCTGCCGGCCGCACGGCCTATTTATTTTCCAGTGTGCATGCGTGCTTCTCCACCTACCCAAGCGTCTGCCTAGTCTTACTTTGTTTCAGGGGTAGAAGTCAGGGCATGCATGTGCTCTGAAGGCTGGCAGATGCTCCCCAGCTACAAGGCTGCACCCCATAAGCCTGGTTCCACGGTGAGGAGCTGGAGCCTCTGGAGGTGAGGTGACTGGCAGCCTGTCTAGCTGCTCGGCGCAGAGCAGGTCTGAGCTCCCCGCCTCCTCCCTGGCCACCCCTGCCACAGCACCCCAGGGACAGCTGCAGCACCGGGCTGTGTGGGACGCACACTGGGAACTCTGAGACGTCACTCGGATGCGGTGGCAGGGGCAGCGGCAGCACAGGGCTCTCCACACACACACAGATGGGCAGCAGGCACGGAGCTCCTCCTCACCTGCGGATCTGCAAACAGCAGCCCCGTGACTTCGTGAGTCACCACAGCAGCGTTCCCAGGAATGTTCCTGGCCAGCACAGGGACCTCCAGATCCATGGCCTGAAGGATGGAGGAGAAGACAGGTCATTCGGCACCCGGGAACATGATGAGCAGATCGGGAGTGAGGTCTTCTCTGCTCGGCTGGGCTTCAGCACCTCACAGAACACAGACATTGCCGGCCTGGGTGCGTCTCCCAAACATGTGTGAACCCGAGCTACTTCCTGTACTGTGGCTCTGGAGAGGACACGGGGACATCGCTATTGCAGCGTCACAGAGATGCGCGTCCACAAGCGCCCCTCTGCGCTCCTTCACGGGCCTCAGCTTCTCCATGTGCAGTGACCACTACTGCCCGGTGGGGGAGTCTGTCTCAGCACGGGCACAGTGCACACTCAGCCCGAGCACATCTCCTGGGACACACGTATGGCTCCCACTGTTCACGAGGGGGGTGTCCCTTCCCTAAGGTCTGAGGATTGGCACGCGATGGCCTATAGCCTGGCTCTGCTGTGGAGAACAGGACAGGATGCCCGGTGGGCCGCATCGATGGGGCAGGGTTTTCCTGGCTTCTGCAGGGGGGCCCTGGCCTACAGGGCTATGGAGCTTCCCCCCTGCCCTCGGGTTCCCAGCCTGCCATGTGGCTCTCACCTACGGCAATGGCCACCCGCTCCAAGTGCGCACATGTCTACGATCCAGCATGAGGCACCTTCCACCCAGATCCGGAAGCAGGGCTGGCTTGCACCGCCAGCAAACCTCGAATTCAGCTCTTGGGCAGGTTCAAGGCCACCCTGGGCAACTAAGTGAGACCCAGTCTCAAAAAAAAAGAAATGTAGTTCCAAGCAGTGGGGCTGGGTTTCACAAACGCGTTGGTACCCAACCTCAGCTGCTCAGTTGGTCCAGTTGTGCAGCAGTAAGCAGCACCCGGGCTCCTGCGCATGCCCAGTGCATCAGATTCCAGTGCGCACACTCCCACAGCATTGGGTGCCAGTGCGCACACTAGTGCCCCTACTGCCTGCTCCAGAGGCTGGCTGCGTGGTTCTCACCCTTGCTGTGTGTAACCCCGCGACCGAACCACTACCCGGCTGCCTGACCAGCTCACAGGGCACCCCACCTCACTTCTCCCCAAGTCCAGTCCTGATGTCCCACCTGCATCCTGTGGGCTCATGGTCAGGGTCTGCAATTGTCCCTCCCCTCTGGAAGAAGGCAGCAAGCAGGCCTTTCAGGTAAAAGCAGCCTGGAAGGACCTTGAGGTGAGCTCCCCAGGGCTTTGCAGATGGACAACAGGTCCTGCATACAGGAAGCACACGGTCTCAGAGGCGCTGCACCTCGCGCAGGGCCAGGGTGCATGGAGCAAGGGCAGCATAAGGGAGAGGCAGAAGGCCTGGGCAGCAGCGCAGGCCCCACAGCTCTGCTCTCCACTCTCCACAGCAGGGCCGGGGCCGGAAGGGAGCAGCGACACCGGAACCCGCCAGCCACCCTGGCTGGCGGCGCAGCACGTGCCTTGCAGCGAGTGGGGACCATCCCAGAGCAACCACAAGCAACCCTGAGAAACAGCACCCTTCACAAGGATGAAGTGGTGCTGGGCACGTTTGCGGGCCAGGCCCCGGGGAACCAGGATTAGGTGGTGGGAGGACAGGCAAAGGTGAAGGGGGTTGGATCTGAGGTGTTAGTGTGAACACACGGGGGGGGGGGCATTGTGTGCACGTGTGGATGTGCGTGTGCGTGCACGTGTGTGCATGCATGCCTGTGGGGGCAGGTGTACGTGTGTGCGTGCATGTGCATGACAGATGCCACGGGGATTTCGGTGGGACTTGTCTGCTCTGCACCAGAGCCAACTGGGCAGGCTCCTCCCGGTACCCGTGGCACTTGGGCTGAGTGAAGGGTGTGGGATCCGCTGTCCATGGGGAGGGGACTCAGGGTGGCAGAGGACACAGCACTGCCTCCCAGAGAACCCATGCTCAGGCTGGGAGGGGTGTTGAGCAGACAAACCCAGGGGCGGGTCTCCTGGCTGTGACACCGGGCTAGGCGAGCAGCCCTGGTGAGAGTCAAGCGGAGGTCAGGTGTCTCTGCAGGGCCTGCTGTGGGATGGCAGGGAAGGCTGAGGGGAGTAAGCCTTGGGCTGGGGACCCGCTCTGTATAAAGAGGCACCTGAGCACACCTGATTTGTGCTCCCTGGGCAAGCTCTTGCGTATCTTCTGGGGTGGAACACCCACCTCTGACCCTTCTGAGACACACACACACACACACACACACACACACACACACACTGCCAGCCAGCAACCATGTGCAGCAAAACTCTGCTTGAACTGCATTCAGCAGAGCTAGGGAGAGGCTGGCTGCCACCACCCTCACCACCACCCACGCAGCAAGGGGAACCGGGTCTGTGAGGGCAGAGGTGCATCAGTGTGCGTGGCCATTCAGCTTCCCAGCAGTGCCGCCCCTGCCCTGGGGTGCAAGCTACCCAGTCCAGCTTTCCTGCAGACTGAAGCGGCCGGGCTGATGCTGCTAAGGCAGCAGCTCATCCTGAGGGAATGCCGGGCCCTGGACAGACCACCGATGCATGCACAGATGGATCCTACACTGGCAGGGTGTGCAGGAGTGTCCCCCAGGGGCGGTGCCATGGGATAAGGGCACAGTTCCTCCATATAAAGGACCATTGAGCACCTGGACAATACCCTACCTCCCTGTAGCTCCAAGACCCAAAAGGTGCTGGCAGCATCTCCCAGGAATGATGGACAGAAAGCCCAAAACAGCAGTGGACAGGGCTGGTGCTGCCACACACAGAGCTGTCAAGGTCACCATGGCACATTGTCACAGTGTCTTTGAGAGCCTGGAGCTGTCTCAGCTGAGGCCAGCAGGAGCCCACCCTCACTTTAGCTTCTGGGACAAGTTCACCTTTCCCTGGCCCAAAACCCACGGGGACATGACAGCACACACCTGTGTGTGCATGTGTGTGCCTGTGTGTATCTGTGTCTGTATGTGTCCCTGTGTGTGTATGTGCCTGTGTGTCTGTCTGTGGATGTGTGTCTGTGTCTGTGTGGGTGTGTCTGTGTATCCCTCTGCATGTGTGTGTGCACATGTCTGTGTATGTGCCTCTGTGTGTCCAGATGTGTCCGTGTGTGTGTGTGTGTGTGTGTGTGTGTGTGTGTGCACGTGCACAAGAGCACACACTGAGTCCATGGAAACAGAGTAACTAGACTAGGATAAGGAAACAATTCCTTGAGCTTTCCACTGTGCAGACTGAACTCCTCAGCCCAGAACTTGAAGAAATCTGTGTGTTTCGGGGTCTTTGCCCTGTTGCCCCAAGTCCCACTAGCAGCTCCGGGTGTTGACCAGAAAGAAGCATTCCAGCAAATGGAATTTTTCACACTCTCCTAGGACAACAGAGCAAACTGCGGGGTTAAAGATCACTTCCTTCCGAAGCGCTGTGTGGGCTCCGTGATAAACACTCTTGCTCTGAATCGGTGCTGATCGTGTACCCTCGCCACGCCTCTGAAATCAGCTCCATTCAAACCCTCTGCCCAGAGGTTATTTTGGACGTTTGGAAATGAACCCGGCAGCTGCTCTACTTTGCTGTGAGCATAGGTCTGCAGCCACCATCCCTCAGCTCCATGCCTTCCCCTCAGAGGCTCGAGGAGTGTGTTTACACACAGAGGTGCGGTGTGGCAGGTGCCTGAACGTGGCTACCGTCCTAAATACACTTTTGGAGTTCACATGCAAAGAAGCGCATCTTGTTCCGTGGCCATTGTGGGACACACTGACTCACTCGGCGGCGACGGTGGTGAAGATCACACAGCCGTGCCACAGAGCGCCCACCCTGAGCTCGCACGCAGGGGTCCAGCTCTGCCACTCCCTGTGTCTTCAGTTTTTCCAGTTTTATTCTTTTTTGAATGATGCCCAATAAAAAGAAAATATCAGACATAAAAAGCCAATTGTTTCTTCAAACCTGGGAAGGATTTTTTCTGACTCTATTAACCAGTCTCTGACACTAAGGCTTGTGAGCCGCACTCTGTCAGTAAATTCCATTCACCCCAGTACCATCCTGAGAGCCACATCTGGTGTCACGGGTGTTCAAAAGAGGAAGGCAGCGCTGGGCCAGGTAAGTGGTGGGGACACCCGGTGGGGGGCTTGGGCTCTGACAGCCAGATGCCCTCCTTTCTGCGCAGGCTTCAGCACGTGTGCACACATGTGTGTGACACACATGCTGTGTACTGCCCCTGCTGGGAGCTGCTGGAGACCCTGCATGCTGGACTGGGCAGTGTGAAGAGTGGGGTGGGCGTGGCTTGGGCAGGGCACCCTGAGCCCAGGCTGTGCCCAGTGCACCGCACCTGCTCTAGGTGGTCCCATGCAGGGGGATGTGAGGGCTGCATCCTTCCCAGGAGTGGAGATGGCCAGCAAGGGCCTCTTACTGCCAACCCAGCCCACACACGGAGGCTGCCGAGCTGGGCCAGGAGGTGACACCAGGCCAGAGCAGATCAGCACCGCAGCAGGAAGAGCCCAGCTGCCCTCTATCCCACGGCCGCCCCCACACCAGTCCAGTTCTCGTTTCTCACCAGCCTCCAGGTCACTGTACAGCTGACCAGGGAGAGACCAGGTCAGCGAAGGGCAGCTTCCTGTGGGAACAGCGTCCCTGCTGCCTGGCCCCACCTGCCCCACCTCAGCACCTCCTGCCCAAGGGACTCGGGGTCAGAGGCAGCGCTGCCCACGTCCCTTCATCCTGTAGCTGGCACCAGACACGGTCACCAGAAGTGGGAGGATGCCCGAGAGGGTCTTCCCAGCAACTCTAAACCCCACAGCGGCACCAGATGTAACCACGAGGGGGCACAATGTAGACAGCCACGCCCAGTCCCGTTACCTCCAGGACAGCGGCTGACATGCCCTCCGACACCGAGCTGTTCACCAGTGCACAGCAGTGCTGCAGGGCTGCGTGCAGGTCCCCCTGTGGCATCTCCCCGAGCAGGCGCACCCCGCGGGCTCTGCAAGACAGGGGTGGATAGCGGGTTACTGCAGTGAGCTCCCACACAGGGGCTGCAGCAGAGGCAGGACAACCTCGGGAGAAATGCCCCTGATCAAAAAATAAGCATCATTAGCCGGGTGGGGCTCGCCTGCCGACATAGCACTCTGGGAGGCCGAGGTAGGAGGGTCCCAAATTCAAGCCCAGCCCGGGCAACTCAGCAACTCGCTGAGACCTAGACTCAAAATAAAAAAGTAAAAATGGGTTGGGGAATGCAGCTCAGTGCAAGGGCCCTGAGTTCAGTCCCCAGTACCACAAAACAAGGAAGGGAGGGGGGAAGGGAGGGAGGAGGAAAGGACGGGAGGAAGGCAGGGGGCAGGGAGCAAGGGGAAAGGGAAGGAGGGAAGCGGGAAGGGCGGGCACTGAAGGCTTCTGTAAGGAGCCAGCTCTGAGTGGAAGCCCTGGCAGCCATCGTGCACGACAAGGGAGGCAGGATGGCCACAGCCACCTTGACCTAAGTAGGCCCAGCTGAGCCAGACCTGCTTTCTGGCCTCTCCACCCTGTGATGGAGAAAACGTTTTTCTAAGAGCTCAATGTTTCTCCAGGTAATTTTTAAAACACTAATAGAGACCCGATGAGCAGGAATAATAAATGGGGAGTGCTCCGCCCAGAGCTGACCCACAGCTCAGCCCCTCCAGTCGCCCCCTCTGTACCCTCCCGTCCCAACTCCGCTCACCATGCGGCGCACGCCCAGGCCCCCACGGTGAGTCCTCCAACCCTCAGCCCTGCACGTGACAGCGACACCGACCTTTGCTGTTAGGGACGCGGACTGGGACAGGCATGGGCACGGGAGAGAGGGGCTCGGCACCACCCTCCCTGGGGCCCGCCCCGGTCCTCGGTGTGTCGCCCACAGGTGCTTGTGTGAGCAACTGCAGGCTCTCTTTTCCCACAGACAAAGGCAGTGGCAATCGGGCCTCTGCTGTCCCTAGGGGCTAAAGCAAAGTCACCCCGCGGCTGAAACAGCCAGCTGCGGCCACCCATCGGGCCCTGAGTCGTTGGCCCTGAGTCATGGAGTCTTGCTGATGTTTGCCACTCCTTCCTGGCATGGGGACCCAGGGCTCCAGGCCCACCAGGGGGCGAGGGGAGGGGACACACCGTGCTGACCCGAGACCCCTCCCACTGCGCTGCCGCCTCCTCCCTCCTTACCTCTCCACTCGTGCTCTCACTTCCCTCGTGAACGCCAGATCCACCTGGAAGGAGAGGAGCAGCAGCCTGAGCAAGGCCCAAAGGGGCCTGAAGGAGCCCGAAGGAGCCCGAAGGAGCCCGAGTCCCTGCCGATTCCAGTCAGGCCTGTGGGCCATATCCAGGAGCCCCCAAGCAACAGGGCTTGGGGGGATGGTGCCCAGAGTCCAGCCACGAAGCAAGAAAAATGGCAACCACTGGCAGAGAGGAGGAGGAGGGAGGGGTTACATTCGGCGGGGTCTCAGAACGCGGTGCCAACGTACACTTTAAAGACGCCCCACAGTAACACATGGTATGGAACCAGGGCTGTCACGCCCAGCGCACCATGTCTCCCCATCAAGACGGGGTCTCACTGAGTCACTGAAGGTACTCAGACCAGACTTGAGCTTAGGATCCTTTTGCCTCAGCCTCAAGAGTGCTGGGATTGCAGGTGTGCACTCTGTCCTGGTGGGCCACGCTTTGCAGGCAGACTCGTGCATAGGGGCATGGTGGACAGAAGCAGCGGTGCTGTCCACAGCCTGTGTGCTTCAGTGAGCCCCAGCCTGGTTTCCTCAGCCCAGGCTGGCAGCGGAGGAGATGGAGTACCCTAGCTGGGGGGCAGCAGATGCACCTCATACTCGGCTCTGACTATGGAGTCCAGCCAGGCCCGCCCTGCCCTAGTGCACAAGCTACACTCACATATTCCCAGCCCAGGACAGGGATCAGGATGCAGCGCAAAAAAGATCAAGGAGCCGTGTGTACAGCTGGGTCTCACACGTGTCCTGAACTGCCAGCTCTGAGCCCGAGGAGGTAGCGCTGCCCCTGAGCTGGGAGCCTCTGAGCACCAGCTGGCCTCCTTCCCACAGTGCCTGGACCCCAGGACGCTTTCCCCTCATGGCGCACACTTGCCATACCTGCACACCCACTGCAATGTCCCACAATGCCTGTGCTCAACCACACTCATCCCTCAACCCCCTCCCAGCCCCCTGCGAGAACAAGGAATGTGGTTCCAGAATAACTAGGAAACAAATTACACAGGTGTCACAGCGGCGCAGACGTGGCTGCCACAGGGCAGGCGTGGGCACCTTCCACCAGCATGGTGCTGCTGCTCCTATTTGCCGAGACACCCATGAGCAGAGGAAGGCAGATTTCATCTCTATTCTCATTTACACCTGCAAATCACGCCAGTTTAAAGAATACAGTCTGCTGAGACCGCCGGCTGGCACAAGGCCGTTGTCCAGAAGCTGACTTTGCTCTCTCCTGAAAGGAAATGGCTCAGGCACCTGTGTTGGGCCCAAACAGTGGAGACCCTGGGGTACCTGAGCTCCGCCCCAGGGCTGGCAGTGTTGGTCTCAGTCGGGTCCCTACAGCCCCATGTCACTGAGAAGTGGCTGTGTGAGCAGCATCAAATGTGCTGCACAGGGCATCTGAAATTGCCCTCGAGGGATCTTAAAGAGAAAAACTCACAGCCATGAGTGACTGATCATTGTTCTGCAACTGTGACAGTTAACACTCAGCAGCTACGTCCTCCACACCACACTCATGCAAAGCCCCTACGACCAGTGACTCAGCTCCCGCAAGACCCTGTCATCACCATCCGCTTGCACAGAGGAGGAAAAACTCAGAGAGGTTACGTAGCTTCCCTGGGATGGCACAGCTAGGAAACCGTGAGCCAATGTTCACATCCCAGCAGCACACTCCAGAGTCCCATTCTTTGCACCAAGGCCCTGCCGATGCAATTTCTGCTCAATGTGTTTCATAGGTGCTCCGAAGAAGCTCGTGTGGCTGAGGGATACCTGCCCACTGAGCCTTCCCCATGGCTCCCCAACTACACTCCAACCTCTCCAACAATGTCTTCCCTGCCCAAACCCACAGGCAGTGCCACTCCCTGAGACACTGTGCCTGACTGTCCCACCTAGAAGGGGTATTTCCTCCCCGTCTCCCAACACCTGCCCCACTGGGCCTATCTGCACCACATTCATCCCTTCCCTGACCCAACCTCACATGCCTGCTGCACGTGTCCATGCTTGGAATCTCTGCTAAAGGGGTCATTTCCAACTGCCTCACCTTTCTAACTCCCTGGGTCCAGCCCACCTGAAACAACCAAATTACATTCTGACCCCAGCATCTGACAGTCAAGGACAGCCTTTCCAGCACTCTACATGAATGTGCACATGAATATTTTACTTACAATATTTGTAGCTAGAAGTTTCTTTTTGTAATTCTATTAGCATGTGCCCTGATTAACTATTCAGGGAAAGGACACTCTGGGAAACAAATCCAGTTCTATAAGCTGGACAAAATACCTAGTACTCTAACTGAAATGCAGCCGCCAGCCTAGTGGCTGTCCTTAATGGAACAGGAAGTGGCAGTGAGGTTTGCTGGGTGCCCCTTCCACGTCAGCTCATTTTCGAATCTCCTAGTGAAGCTGAGAAGACAGAAGATAAAGAGAAAGGCAAGAGTGGGTATTTCTGTTTAATGCAAGCACATGTTATGAGATTCTTAAAGGCAAAAGCATCGTGAGCAGGAAAGAAAGCTCTCACGCCTGCCTTGGGAGTGTGTTTATCTTCTAGCAGGATATGGCTCCAAGTCCCGCGCTTCAGGGAAATTGTCTCTGATAGAAGAAGTTACCATGGGAAGTCGTGCAGCTGTGGCGCCCAACCCAAGCATTCTCCCTGGAAATGTGCGGCGCAGGGTGCTCCTGGCCCAGGCCCCACAGGCACTGACCGGGGGAACCCAGAGATGCAGGTGCCTTCACAGAGGTGGGAGCAGCTGGTTCTGGGTTAACACACTGGAGGAGCTATCAGCCCTGAGCTGGTGCTGCTGAGTTTCACGGAAACCACGAGACAGGAACTCTGGTCTCAGCACAGGGGTTTTATGGAGCGGGGTGCTGAGGCACAGGGTGGCTGAGTCAGGAGCATCCCGTAGCCAGCTCCACAGTCTGCCATAGGCAGTCCACCTCCTAGCACACAGCAGTGCTGCCCTGGCCCAGAGCCGCTGGCTCTAGCCAGCAGGAGCCACAAGAGTGACAATGGGACAAAACCCAGCCTCAGGGCAGGACCCAGCCTTGGGGACAGAACCCAGCCTTAGAGAGAGGTCTCATGAGGACATGGGCCCCAAAGTCTCCAGGTGAAAAACACCCCACCCTGTCACAGTCATTCATTTATGTCTGTGTCTACATAAAGAGTCCACCAAAAATCAGTATACATCAGGAAAAGAAAAACTTGTATAAATGCTGCAGTATTGAATTTACTGAGACATCATGAGGTTAATGCAAGTTACCTTTGGTCTCTACAATTACAAGGGGTCCTCAAAGTGGTGGCCGTTGGCTTCCAGGTGTTTATCAGGATGGTGAACTGCAGAAGCATGCATACAGGTATGACATGAATCACATACAGACATAAAGTAACAGACGCAGCCGGGGATGTAGCTCAGTGGAACAGTGCTGGCCTCCAAGTGTGAGGTCATGAGTTCGATTCTGGGGCCAATACATGAATGAATGAGTGAACAGACAGACGTAGTATAGAGATGTGGATATAATGATATACACGTGGATATGCAGACGTAGACACGGATATAGATATGCACATAGACACATGCGTATGTACACAAACACGGCACCGCTAGGGATATGCAGATACAGATATGGACACAGGCGCGGATGTGGACGTAGACACAGACCTGCACGTAGAGCTATGGGTGTGGATATGCACAGACACAGCTCTGACACAGAGACACAGACACAGACACGGCCATGGCTACACATACCCCAGCGCAGGACGGAGGAAGCAGACAGAACCAAGCACCTCTGCAGAGTGTCTCTGGGTTTCACCCGCAGGTCCCCACAGTGCAAAGGCAGGACAGTCTAGTGGTGCCCCGGAGCTGGGCACGACACTGCTTGGGGAGAGGAAAGTGCTCCCTTCCTCTCCCCAAGGAAGAGGACGGGGACCCCAGAGGCCAGTCGTAAGGGCCTCATGGTCCCTGTGAACAGGGAGCGTATACAGTCCTCTCATCTGACTCCTGATGGAGCAACAACCTGCGGCTGCAAGGACCTTTTGCTATTTTTGCTTTGACAGTTGAGCACCAGTTCCTCTGAGATTCCCACGGCCCTGTCCCACTGGGTGGGGTCTGTGGTCTCCTCAAAGGCAGGCAGGACGTGACCAGCCCCACATGCTGAGTGGCTGGGTGGTAAGGCTCTGGAGCAGAGCAGGGGCTTCGTCTGACCTCCAAGGGAGGCTGTCTGGGAGAGACTTCCTGCTCTAGGACTCCTGGGCTCACCACGTGCCCAGGGCTATGTTCTAGTGTGCCCTTGTGCTGGCTGTGGGCTGAAGTTCCTTGTGGTACTGCAGCCACAGGACAGCATGGCACCTTTGTGGGGAAGACAGAAGTGAGGAGTCGCTGCCGCTCCGGGCTGCAGGTATTCCTGAGGCAGATGAGTTCCTCCGCCCAAGCCAGGAGGTGCTCAGCCCTCCAGTGCAGGCTCGCTCTCCCAGCTCTGCAGTTAACAAGAAAGCAGCCAAAGGCCTGCGTGCTCACTTCGATGTCAACGACAAGCTCTCCTACAGCAAGAACCTTAACGCACCCCAAGCTGGCCTCTCACCCACTCCTCAAATCAGCACCGGTGTGAATCCTAACCCTCAGGTAAATGCGCAAAGTAGAAAATGTGTGCTTTCCTCCTCACTCTGGGCTCAGAAGTGATGTTAAATTGCATGCTTGACTCTGAGAATTGAAAGCTGTTTGGACATTTCTCACCATGATGGGAGGTGGGCGCAGGGGGAGCGGGGGTGGGCGAATCCGAAGTGGGAGGTCAGGAAACAGGCTGAGGAGGGCCTACTTGAGCCAGGCAGTTCTGCTTCGGGAAGAGCACCAGGGCCTCACAGGGCTGCACCTAGGTGACAGGCACACACAGACGCTCGCTCAGTGTGGCCAGGTCACTGTGGCAGCCCAGCAAATAAGAAAATCAAATATAAGGGAAATACAGGTATTTTTAAAATGATACATCCTGGAGCGGTGGTACATATCTGTAATCCCAGCACTCAGGAGGCTGAGGCAGGAGGACTGATGCAAGTTCAAGGGCAGCCTGGGCTACAAAGTGAGCTCAAGGCAGCCTGAACTGCATAGCGAGACCCTGTCTCAAAAAAAACAGCACAGAATAGAACAGCATAGCATGGCAAAACTTTTTAAAATAATCAGAATTTAACACAGATTCTTTCCAGAATGTGTGTATGTGAGGAGTTGCTCCGGTGGATATATATATATGTGCATACGTGTGTATACATGTGGGTTAACTCTGTGTGCATGTGGTGGATTGCTCCCATGCATGTGTGTGTGTGTCCCCACATGTGTGTACACAGTGCATTACTTGGGTGTATATATGTGCAGTGGGTTATGTATGTGTGAGTGTGCATGTTTGTGCACATGTATGTTTAGTGGTGTTATAGGCAGCTGAGATAGACAGAAATATTAAAAATATTACAGGCAGTCAGACAGGGCCAGGCATTGAAGGGGCCAGTTTGAAAGGTGAAATACCTTGCAACTGTGAGGCGGAGACAGACACCTCCAGGTATGGACAAAAGATTAGACAGATGCGTACACATACTTCCCTAGGGATGGACCTCAGGGATTGATATTCTAAGTAAGTGGCATCACCTTGAAAAGGCCAGGAAGAGTACCTAAACCAACCCTCTACAGCTCTGTTCTGTACTCACACCCGCTTGCCATGTGACTCGCTTCCCCACTTGATCCCAATTTAATCAATTTTACCTGAACAATTATACTTGTAATCTTATTGGCTGATCATAGTTCTGTCCCATCTCATGCCCACCTAGTGAGTTTACATGTTTTCTACCTTGGACCTGACTCTCCTTGTGGTTTTGCTGTATAAAAGTCCCTAGAAAAGACAGATTCCTGGGCAACCCACTCGGGCCCACCCTCTGTCCTCTTGGACAGAAACTTTCTTTCCCTCAATAAATACATTCTGCTCTTAATCTCTGTTGTTCCTAAAATTCATTCTTCAATTTTTAGAAAACATGAGCTCATCCCAGATATCTTTCGGGTTGGGAGTTTTTCCCCTTTATCAGTGGAACACTGCTGTTTGTGTGCCCATGTATGTTTCTGTGTGCATGTGTGCACAGTGGTTCACTCCTGTGTATGTGTGTGTGTGTAGCAGGTCATTCCATGCACATGTGTGTGTGTGTGTGTGTGTGTGTGTGTGTGTGTGTATGTGTATGTGTGTGTGCACGCACGCAAAGCACATCACCACCTTCCCAAGAACTCCTGGCACACACCTCCCTCTCATCTCATCTCTGCCTTGATGGCACGACCCTGGGAACAGGCACTGGCCATGGAGACAGTCTCTGCATGACAGACACAGGGAAGCAGGGCTGCCTCAGCCCCTGGACAAGCACCGGCCCAGAGGCCAGTGAGACTCAGAGGCACTGCTGACCTGAATCTGAAATTCACTACTAGATGGATGCAGCCACCTTCCACCCTAAAGACTCAGGCTCAGAAGGAAGCGGCTGTTGGAGGGCCTGGAGCTCTCTGGGCTCTGTGTGCTGAGACGACATCAGGTGAGCAGCAGGGCCTTGTTTCCCAAGTTTTGAGAGACTTCTGAAGCGGCAGGGACGAGCACGGGCACCAGACCCACAGCCTCTGTTGAAGGCCTGGTGGGGCAGCGTGGAAAGCCAGACCCAACCTGCACATCTCAGAGTCCTCGAGCCTAGAGCCAGGGCCCAGCCTGCACAGCAAAAGGCTGTGCTGGGGGATGGCATCCAGCGGCTGGATGTGGGCACCACAGTGCCTGCATGGGTGGGGGGCTGGGCATGCATGAAGCCGGAGCCCACGGCTGAGAGCTGCCTCCCCAGGACTGTTCCCACCCTCCCCTGTGCCCTGCTCCACCCAGTCACCTCCTCCTCAGCCTGTCAGTGCAGCTCCAGTGCAGCCCTAGAACCCCAGGGTGTGGTCTGCTTGGGGTGGGGTCCAGGCTGAGATACACCTGTAGCAGGCCCACCCTTCCCTTCCCTTTCCTGCTGGACAGCAGGGTGGGGGTGCTCTGATTGGCTGACAGCTGCAGCTGGGGTTGTCCTGGATGCTCCCCTCTGCTCCCAGAGACGTCCATCCTGACTGAGGCAGGCTTGAGTTTGGACCAACTTGGATTTGGACGAGTAGCAGCTTTGAATTTGGGCCGATCAGCAGTCTCAGGTTTGGACCAGTAGCAGATGAACCTAGCCCTCTACTGCTCTATACAAGCAGTGCCCTAGAGTGGGGTGCACAGTGCAATGGGCGTTCAGCACTGGGAAGCAGAGGGCCTTGAGCAGCACCGCTGGTAAGAGACATGTTCACACCTTCCCCGGGGAGCCTTGGTGTGTAGCTTCTCTCCACAGATCACACCCAGCACCTGCATGCAGAGTTGCAGGTGCCAGTCCTCAGGTGGCAGCCCAGTCCCCACCCACCCCTAGGTTCCAATTAGGAGGAAAGAGAACTATTTCAAAAGCACAGGAACAGAAGGCGTGTTGGCGCGCACCTGTCATCCCAGCACTCAGGAGCTGGAGGCAGGAGGATCGCCATGACTTCACAGCCAGCCTGGGCTCCACAGTGAGTTCAAGGCCTGCCTGGACTGCACTGCAAGATCCCATCTCAAAGAACAAAAAAACAAAAACCAGGTAAACAACCAGGTGCAGTGGTGACATGCTTGTAATTCCAGCCATTGGGGAGGCTGAGGAAGATTGTTAGAGTCCCACCTGGACAACTTAAGGGGACCCTGTCTAAATGAAAAATAAATTGGGGGAGGGCATAGCTAAGCGGTAGAACACCTCTGGGTCCAATCTTCAGGGCCAAAATGCATACATAATAGGCAAACAGAGGCCAGTGAGCCAGCAGGATTTTCCAGAAAGGCCTGTTTCCATGGAGCAGCAGCAGCCATCCCTCCCGCTTGTGGTGATCACCACCAGCACCTGCTGGCACCCTTCAGGGACCAAGGGACAGGTGAGGTCACAGACAAACCCAGGGCTCTGTGCCTCTGCTTATTCAGCAGGTGTTGTGGAGTCGCTGTGACTTATCTTTAAAGGGCACTTTCCTGGTTGGAAAAGTCACACCACATGTTATAAGTAGAGCATCATGATAAATATTAACACAAACCAATAGAGGAAACCCTGGCATCAAATCCTTCCTGGACGCTGTCTTTGCGGAAGGTTGTGGCTCCAAGCCAGAAGCCTCCATGGTTCACGAGAACTTGAGGTTCAGACTAAAACTTTCCCTCCCAATCGTGCTCTTCAGACAAAGGGTGGAATACAAATTAAAAAGAAAACAATAATTGCCACCCTGGGACATAAAGTTAATTAGCACACTGGGAAGGATCTCGATGCTACTACAAGGATCGCATGTGGGGTGCGTCTGCACCCACGGGTCTGGGGTGTGTGTATTGTGTGGGTGTGCCTGTGTGCGCTGCGCCAAATACACTTGGTGGAGTTGAGAGGACTCCTTTTGCAGGGGGCCCCTGATGCAGTCGCACACTCTCTGACGGATCCCTGCTGTTTTTATTGGTGTCCCTGGCCTCCTTCCACACAAACGTCATTCCCCAAAGCCCTAGAGAATGCTGAGCAAAGGGCTGCTTGCTTCCTGGGTCCCCTGGGACCTAGGAAACTAAGAAAGCTACACAAGCAGCAAGGCCAGACAGGCTCAGAGAGGCTATGCGGAACCTACCAGCTGGGGTTTTGAGGACACTAATGTGCAGAGTGTGCAGAAGAGCGAGGCCTGCCCTGGTGTGACACCCACACAGCGTGTGGGGAGGAAGGATGGGATGTACAGTGCGGTGGGGATCCCACTACACACAAACACACAGAGGATCCATCCTAGCCCACTGGGGCTGCCACGGCAATGCACAAAGTAGGTGGCCGCAAACCACACTGAGGCTGACTGCTCTCTGTCCTGAGGTGGGAGTCCTGGGTCCAGGCAAACCCAGGGTCCAACAGGGGCCTCCTGATGCACAGACACCTTCCCATGTGTCCTCACATGGAGGAAGAGACAGGACTCTCCCTGGGCCTCTTTAGAAGAACACTAATTCTGTCCACAAGGATCCCCCATCTTTGTCCTCATCACCACCCAAAGGCCTCACTGTCCATGCCATTGCTTTGGGGGCAGAATTTGATCTCAGTGCAGTCATTTACAGGGACACAGACCCTCAGACAACAACCTTGGATCAGTAGCTACCACGGTCATCAAGCATAACAACCTCCCACCAGAGTCTGTCCCTCCTGTTCACAGACTCTTGCACCTCACTGCAGGCCCCGAATACAGAACAAGGACCCCACCCAACAGAGCTCATAAACAGCTGTCTCACTCTCTGCATACTTTCTGAGCAGGTTCACAGACAGGTGGAGCCACACACATTTGCCCTGTGCCGCAAGTTTGATCTTCTCTGTCTGTAACCTGAAATGATCCTGTCTCTATGACCCCTCTGTGTTTCTCTAGGAGTTTATCAGTTATCCTTTACAGAAATACATTTTTTGTAAAGATTAATTATAATGATCTTTACAATAAATTACCTGCAAAGATTAACTATGGTTGTAATGATCTTTTACCTTGGTCTGGTTTCCACATTAAAAATCAAACTGATTTCATTTACTTAGAAGCGAAGGAAGAGCTGGGCATGGTGGCCTATACCTATGATCCCAGCACTTGGGAGACTGAGCCAGGAGGATCACTGCAAGTTCAAGACCAGCCTGGGCTACATAGTGAGTTCAAGGCCAGCCTACACCAGATAGTAACACCTTTTATTAAAAAAACAAAGGAAAAAAAGAAAAGGAAGAAATCCAATTTGCTGAGACAAGTAACAGGAACTATTTCAGAAAGTACATCAGAAGTACAAAGAAAAAGAGTGAGACATGCTCCCAGCATGTGGACTTACTTCTGGACCCACAATCACCATGTAAACACTGGGCTCTTCTTGGTGCCACTCTTGGGAAGGGAAAAGGAAAAAATAGACTTTAAAATGGTTTAGAGTCACACCTGGGAACACTATTCAGTTTAACAGAAATTATTCCATAATAGAAATTATTTCACAGCACTTCACTTTCATAATATTGCCTGACTTAAACTGCATTTACTTAAAATTCATACGCTTGACATTTTAGGTTTTAGTTAAGGTTTTGTTTCC
Source organism: Dinomys branickii (assembly GCA_004027595.1). Taxonomy (NCBI): domain Eukaryota; kingdom Metazoa; phylum Chordata; class Mammalia; order Rodentia; family Dinomyidae; genus Dinomys; species Dinomys branickii. The sequence continues at coordinate 49,080 of PVLD010011599.1, forward strand.
TATGCTGCACATTCTCCAGATGTCTAACGCTGGATAAGTAGGTCTGTTCGGCCCTACATCTAGATGTCCTCCAAAGCCTTGGGTGCTCACAGTGGGGCTTTTGGGAGGTGACTGGATCATGGGGGCAGGATTTTCATCCCTGGGTGAGTCTGCTGATAGGTTCACAGCTGAATGTGATGCTGGGAGGTGGATCCTGGGGGAAGGAGGTGGGTCACCGGGGGCGTGGCCTGGAAGATCTATGTCCCTCCTCCTCCCCTGACCCCATGCTGCTTCCTGCCTACCCTGCCGTGGACTGTTCTCCTCTGCCAGCCCCCTCTGCCGTGCAGCCCTGCCTTGGAGCCCGCTGAAACCTCCAAACACTGCGAGCTAAAATAAACCTCTCCCCCTTAGAACTGTAGGGTGGGGTATTGTGTCTCGGCGATGAGAAAGTAAAGACAAGGACTATCATTCAGCACAACCCAGTACAGACTGTAGGAGAAACTGAAGAGAAGCGAACTAACACAGCCAGGGCATTGTACAAGGGGCCTGTGCAGGATATGTTAGGATGAAAAGCTTTATTTTTCCTTTCTTTGCTCTCTCCTATGTATCTTTTTCAAATCTTTTTATTTTAAAATTTTAGTCAATTCATTACATTTTGACTATTTTTTAAAATTTTTTAAAATTATTTTATTTGCAATGTTTCTGGTTTCCTCAAAACCTATGGACATAGGAAGGCAAAACTCTGGACAGAAATTTCTACACAGGCCTACTGACCCTTTCAGTTATCCTCCTGGTTGTTTTCAAAGCTGCAATCTCAAAACACTTCGCCTACATGCAAATAAGAGAAAAACCTCAAAGTCCCAAGGTGTGCGTGCAGCAGTCTGATGCCCCACACACAGGTACGATTCTGAACTCACCTGAAAATGCGTCCAGCAGGTACAGAGGGTCCTTCACACGCCGGAGCCCACACACAAGGAGGAACACGTGCAGGTTGCCAGCAGTCTGGTGGATCTCTGCAACACAGGGTGGGCACGCTCAGCAGGGAGACGCTCCCTGCTGGGTCCCTACTGACAGCATCCCTGTCCCCTCTCCTGGCCTTCAGCCTCACGTTCTTGCTGTGAGCAGTACCTCTGGGCTATGAAGCTTTACCTCTGCAGCTGCGGGGAAAGACAGTGGGGCTGAGGAAATGCTTTCGCCCAACTCCAGATGGGAAGAATATTTCCTGGATGAAACTCGAAGCTAGGTGTGGTGGTACACACCTGTAATCCCAGCTACAGGAGGGCTGAGACAGTGGCATTGCAAACACAAGCCCAGCTTCAGAAGCAACTTGGTCAAACCCCGTATCAAAATAAAATAAATTAAGAAGGGCTGGGGATGTAGCTCAGTGTGGAGCTCCTGTCTATCCTGTGCAGAGCCCTGCATTTGATCCCCTGCACAAAAAGAAAGAAAGAGAAAACAGACAAAATGGCTTATGTGTTAATGTATGCCTGAGTTCATCCATGCACAGCCAAGTCCACACAGCTCAGAAATGCATGTCTATAGCCACGGAAAGCATCCACGGGTATAAAATCATCACACTGTACACCTTACATACATACAATTTTGGTTTCTCCATTATACCTCAGTAAAACCAGGAAATTTTTTTTAAAAATAAGGGTATATTTATATATTTAAAAGAAAACCGAAAAGGCTTAGGTTTGCCAGTGGAAATCTGTGACTTGAGACTGGCTATGGACACCCAGGCTGAGGGGCTTTCTGTCTCACACTAGGCTCCAGACTGGCTTCAACCTCGGCTGGCCCAGAGGAAGTGGTGTGTGTGACCTCCACCCTTCCCTGGAGGCCTTGTGGTGTCCCATCACCTGCAGCCTTGTACACATGGAGGCCCTGCAACAGGGCTTAGCTGCCTCCTGGGAAGGAGACTTTATGAAGAGCCCCTGACCCTGCCCGGGTGAGGCCCCAGATCAGTGGTGAAACCATGCAGGACCTGCCAGGCCTCAGCCACCTGCAAATGTCACTGAGCTCAAAGGACGCATGCGGAGCAGACAGGAACCATTCAGCCTAGCTGCAAAGCCAAAACGGTGTCCACCACAAAATCCTGATGCTAGAGGGCTGTTTAAGAGCACATCACAGGGCGTGCAGCTCACTAGGGACCTCCTTCAAGAGCAGCTATTAGTCTGCCCAACAGGATCTGTGCTAAAACTTCAGCACTCGCAACCGTACGGCTGGCACAAAACCACACAGATTCAAGGCTCTCTCCCACACAGGCATCAGCCACCACTTAGGGGGGATGATTTCCTTTCTCTGTTTTTCTAAGTCTGGAATAAGAATGTCCTTAGTAATAAGGCTCGGTGAGCAGTTACCAAAGCTTTAAGGCTACTCAATCTACAGTGGAGGAAACACTTCTGGACAAGGGAAGGTGGAGATCTCTCTCTCTCTCCCTCTCCTTCTCCCTCTCTCTCTCTGTCTCACAGCAATGCCTTAGAAATTATCCCAAGGGCTAGCTAGGGTGTGGTCAGTGGTGAGCTTTTGCCAACAACACCAGAGGCTGTGGGTTCCAACCCCAGTGCAGCAAAAGTGAAAATAATCAGAATCATCACGGCCTCTCCATTAACTGTAACAATTAGATTGAGACGTGTGAGTGCTACTTTTCACCTATTTCTCCAAAACCCTGAAGCCAGTTTCAGAACCCAGACCTGAGTAAGCACCAGTGTGAGCCAAGGCCTGCGCTGGAAGCTACATGCAGACCGCAAATGTGGGTCCGAGAGCTTGAGGTCAGGCACTGGCACCTGAGGTCAGGCATCGGACAGCCCGGACAGACATAAGAGCTGAGGGACACTGTCGAGGAGAGGGTCAGGCACGAGGGCAGCCAGAACACACCAGTTCCTGGCAGAGCCTGCAGTGAGCATGGGACTCGGGGGCAGTGAGATGGGACAGAGGGGTTCAGCACACACTTGCAGGGCAACTGTGTCCAGCATGGGGCTCTCACCTGGTGTGTGCACTGGGTCCCAGGCTGCATCAAAAACAAATGCATTCGCAAAAGTTGCTTATTAGTTATGAAGAAAATATAATACCCGTATGTGGAGAAACCAGGCAGATGTCACCTCACGAGAGGGAGAGGGAGAGGGAGAGAGAGACAGAGACAGAGACAGAGACAGAGACAGAGACAGAGGACCTCGACCCAGAACACATGTGCATGCACAACAGCCCCAGAAAATGAGCGGGCACCCAGGGCACAGGGCACTGTGTGCTCAGATGTGGCCGCCAGGAGGCTGCCAGGAGGGTCTACTCCAGCTCGTGGGGAGACAGCAGGAGGAGGAGGCAGAAAAACGGCATACACAGTCTAAGAGTCAGGGAAGGGGAGGGTCTATACCACCAAACTGAGGAGAAGCTTTAAAAAAACTTGAAACACAGCCCACGGCACTGGTGTCCACAGGTGGGAGGCAGGGACAGTCATGTGTGGAGCCGCTGTGAGGTCTGGTAAAACGACTGTCTTGGGCCCAGCATGGTGGTGCATGCCTCTGATCTCAGCATGTGGGGGGAATGTGGCAGGAAGATCAACGCAAGTTTGAGGCTGTCGTGTGTTACATGGTGAGTTCAAGGCCAGCCTGAACCACATAGTGAGACCCTGTCTCTAAAACATAAGTAAATAAATACATAACAACAACAAAAGGACCGTTTAGTTCCTACAGTCACTTCACGGCACACAGGCGACAGAGATGCATCTTGTTCATGTACGCAGGCAGTGTCAGCTACTCAGTAGCAGCTTTCACCCAGTCAGCAGAGGCCAGGGAAATGTGGCCTGGCCCTGAGCTGCCCCAGGTCCCTTGGAGAGGCACCGGGCAGAGGGTGGCACACAGGTGTAGCAGGTGTGCACCACGTGCTGGCTACGACCTACATAAGGTCACATGCTTGTGTGTCACACACACGCCCAGCTGAGGCACAATTTCAGAGTACTTCAGCCTGCCTACGTACGAGGCACTCTGATATTTTCAATTCCATTTCATTTCAATTTTTTAAAGTACTCGTCCCTGGCTCCCTAAATTGATTTGGGAACTCCTGACCCAGGCAGGCCCGGAGGGAGGGACTGGGAGTTAATCCTGTAGCCTTTGCCTCCTCTGAGAGTCTTCCTGACCTGGAGATGAAGTGTAATGGGAATTTAGGAGACTAACTTAGAGGATGACAGGAGGGAGGACTCACTGGCCTTGTGCTAGGATTTTTAAAAATAAAATGCAGAGGTGACATTTGGATCTAGCTGGCTTGTGGGTCCTTCTTGTACACAGAAGAGCCGATTCCCTGGAAATAAAGGTAATGGTTGAAACATCGGCCCTGGCAGGCAAGCACTGCAGTCCCTCACAGTTACACACCCACCCTGGTGACCAGTGGGCCAGGCTCCCCGGAGCTCCATGGTGCTGGAGAGAGGCCTGTTCATTCCTGCTGGGCCCACCGAGGTCCGGAGGAGGGGCAGGTGCCTCCTTGATGTGTGAGTGAATTTCACTTCCTGTTCTAAGGTAGAACTCGTTTCGGCCGTCTGTGCCCTCCTGTGACATCTGGTTAGACCTGAGTCAAGGTTTGCGGCCATCACTTGTGAGGGCACACATGTAGGTGCCTTTGGTATGGCTTCCTGTGCGGCGATATTTTTAATCTTCACACCACAAATGTGCATCAGCACGGTCTGACACCACACTGGCAACAGCAAGCTAAACACACTGCCTGCGCTACGGTGACTCATCTGGTGCCAGGAACAGGATCCCTGGCATCACTTCCTGTCCTGGCTCCCCTCCGGCAGCTCCTGTTCCCCTCTGCATGGGGATGACCAGGATAAAAGGGTCCAGGAACTTCTGCAGTGCACATCAAGCTAACTGAATGTCAGCTGGGAAATAGGACTCTGTGGCTGTGGAAGAAGAAAGAGGTGCCGGGGACAGCTCGGTGGTAGAGGAGCGTTTGCCTGGCGAGCACAAGGCCCTAGGTGTGATTCCCAGCACCATTAAGAGATTAAAGGAAAGAAAGAAGAGATCCAGTAACACTAATTTTCCATATGAAAAACAAGTGGGTCTTTGCCAGGAAGAGCGTGGGGAAGAAAAAGACTACAGAACAGTGTGAGTTAGGCATATTAGTTTCCACAGAGGTGAGAGACAGATAGACAGACAGACACCAACAGAGAGACAGAGACAGAGAGAAGTATGGAGAGAGACACACAGAGAAAGAGACAGAGACAGAGACAGAGAGGAAGCGAGAGAACAGAGACAGAGAGAACAGAGAGACAGACAGAGACAGAGAAACAGAGAGACAGAGAGATTAAATAAATAAGCAACAGAGAAATAAAATAAAATGGAGAAAAAGCAGGAGGGAATGGCTCAGTCACATTTAAGCGTTGCTCTTCGGCAGTTTTGGAGGTGGGAGGTCCACAAAGAATCCTTACGTTGTATATGTCACTGGCCTTTAGAAGCAAAAACCTCGGAACCCTGAATCCTAACAACACTTAAGATGCACCTGGAATTCACAGAAAGCCTGAATCCCCAGATAACCAATCTGATGCTGACAGATGTTCCCTTAAATCAGAAGTGCTGTCATAAATATCACGTGAGGGATTACAGAACAGCCACTGCCTGCACATGGCCTGTGCAGTTCTCTGTTCACTCTAAAGTGGCGTCTTGCTAGCATAACACTGCCCTCGTGTTTTACAGTAAGGAGTGGGGATTCATTAGCTTGGATAGTGAACATGGCTGGAGACCCACAGCCTCGGAGAGAACAGCACGTCAGGAGAGGACATGGGGCTTTGGGAGGCTGAGCACAGACTCTTTGGTCACTAGTCACCCCCAAGGGTGCAGATGGAGTACTAAGCAAGCCCCTGCCCGCCCCCCAACTTCCAGGTAAAGGGTTTCTAAGAATTCTGAGGCTACTGGTCCGTGATGGTCCCTACACCATTCCCTGTCGCCTCTGATGTCACTGTCCAGAGCTCAAAGTGGATGCAACAAATGTCAGTGATGGGGACTGTGGTAAGACGGGAACAGTGGGGCACAGTCCCTCCCCAGAGGCTGAGGCAGGACAAATGAGAGCAGACGCCCAATCGCAAAACCAGAGATGCAGATGAGCCCTACTTCTGCCCTGCTATGACCGTGCCGATGGTCAGCCGGCCCAACCAGACTCCACCCAGGTCCACGGCGCCAAGCACTCTCAGCACACAGCTTGCACAGAGCAAGGAAGCGCTGTCTCAGAGTAACTAAACCCCTGGCCGTTCTGCTAATTGTTCCACTACAAGGCCAACCCTCAACCCCGATGCCACGGGAACTGATGACAGATCGCCCTTCTCTTGGGAATCATGAATCTCAGTTGCATGCACCCACATCCCATGATGTATTGGAGATGAAATCATCTCACAGCAGGCAATTTAGCGTGGGCCGCTGGTTCTGAAGGCCAGCACCCACTTTCTGACATGATGAAGCAGTCAGGCTACAAGGGGTCCTCTGTAATGCTGAGAACAGCCACGCTGCCGAGCCAGGATTGATGAGCACACTATGGAAATTATTTCCAATCAAGCGCCTGGGGATTTTTCAAGGGAGACTAACAGTGACATGTGGAAGGCAGAAGAGGCCTTACTGGCACCTTCAGGCCTCTGATCTCCCTTCCTGCTGGCTGAGGGCAGGGTGTGACTGTGGGCTCTCAGCCTCTCCTGCGAAGTTCAGAGCAGAACCTGCAGCTGCAGCAGCTGCGCCCACTGAGCCTACAGCCACTCCTCCAAGCAGAGTTCCTCTGGCAAACACCCACTAGAGGCTCCTCCATGGACAACCAAGCATCCTGGATTTGGGACACTGGGCAATAGAACTCCAGGTGAGTAACGCGGCTGCGCTGATTTCATAGCACGCAAGGGAGCACTGCAGTGGGCACGATTCAGGCCTGCCGTGTAAGGAAGGAGCCCTCCCTGCACCTAGAACCAACTTTGTATCAATGCCACCTTCCCAGGGAAACCCTGCTGGGCGTGTGAGGGCCTGACGGGGTGCAGAGTCTAACACAGAGGCCCCACTGCTAGGAATTCCTCCTGGGGATGCAACGGGGCAAAGGGACAAAGACCAGGTCCCGGCACTCTCGTCAATGCATGGGAAAGCATTCTTAAAAAGTCTAAAAGTCCAAAAAAGGACAGCCCCAGCTAGCTTACAGCACTCGAAATAACAGAATAAAAGAGATTAAAGCCATGACACAACTACAATAAGCAAATGTGCAAGATTGTGAGATGCACCGTCTACACACAACAACCGTCTGTGTCTTCATATCCTACAACAATTTGAAAACGAAAAGAGATGTTAAAGTCTGTAACTGTATCACATATAATACTTAAAAGTAACATTTAATGGTGCACCTTGAGAAGCAAATCAGACACATGAGCTGAAACATCGCATGGTTTCCCTTATGTGAGAAACCCAAGCCATAAGCAATTTAAAGAGCAAGATAAGAGACAGACAAAAGGAAACAGACAGATCTCTCTCAAGTGGGAAAGGACGAGGGACAGAGGGCTGGGAGGGCGGGGATAAAAGGGCAGTGCGGCTGTGCTGTGTGCGTGCGCCAACCCCGCAGGGAACGTAAATGTTGTGTACTGCAAACATGGACCAGTGAACACACTTTTAAAAAGAATGAAAGATTTGTAGAAATGATTATGAAGATAAATGAGGGCTGGGGATATAGCTCAGTGGTGTAAGCACCTGTCTGGCAAGCACAAGATCCTGGATTCAATTCCTAGTACCAAAAAAGAAAAAAAAAAAAAAGATAAAGTGAGTAAGACTTAAATAAACAGATACATTACATGTGCAGATTTTAAGACATTATGGTTAAGATATAGATTCTCCCTAAACTGATCGATAAATTCAATGAAATAGGATTTTATAGTAATTGACAGGATGCTTCTGAAATTTACATGGACATCTATATTACCTAATATGATTTTGTTTTGTTTTGTTTTGTTTTTGGTACTGGGAATAAAAGTCAGGACCTTGCACTTGCCAGGCAGACACTTGTGCCTCTGAACTATATCCCCTACCTAATATAATTTTAAAACATAGCCAGACATGGTGGCACATGTCTGTAATCCTAGCACTTGGGAGGCTGAGGCAGGAAGATCCAACTTTCAGTTCAGTCTGGGTGATGCAGCCACTTAGCAAGACTCTGTCTCACAATAAAAAATAAAAACAGGAGTGTTACTATAACAGTGTGAAGGCCCCAAGTGCAGCACCCAGTACCAAAAAAGAAGAAAAAAACGTGAAAAGGTAAAAGACCTTGAAAACTGTTTGGCTGGGATTCAGGTGTTTGCTTTTGTGAGGTGCTGAGGATAGAACCCTGAGCATCATGCAGTAGCTCTGTCACCGAACTATACCTCAGCCTGCCCCTCTTGTGGTCAATTTTTTTATTTCCACCCCATAATCACACTATCCAATGTACAGGGCCTTATCAGAGACATAAAAACACAAGTACGTGCACCAAATCCCTTACACAAGAATGCTTAGAGCTGAAAGTATGAACGGCCCACGAGTCCATTGGTAGGAGAACAGATAAACAGCCTATGGTGTACCTGCACAGTGGAATACTACACTGCAGTAACAAAGGAAGCCGCAGATGTCCACAAGGAAGTGGAGAAATCCCAAACATTTTGCTGAGCTGAGGAAGTCAACCATAAACCAGCCCTCGCTGTGGGGTCTCACTTCAGTGAGGTTCAGGGCCAGGTGCAGCCCAGCAGGATGGCAGAAACCCCCGGAGGAACTGAGCCTGGGAAAGGTGTAAGCTATGGAGCTGCCCTGGCAAGGGCACCACTCACCTGAGGACACGGCCAGAAGCTCACCTGACTCAGCCCCTGAGACCCTGCACTCCGGACTTGGGCACTTTCCTTTATAGAGTCAAAAAGCCAACTCTGCTCTTGCAGCTACAATGAATAAGGCAGGGCAGGACAGGTAAGCGTGCTTCTTTTTGCCTTTTAAAAATCTCGTCTAGAGAAGATCCCACTACACATGAGTAGCCTTTCCCTTTTGGTGCTGAGATTTCAAGTGCCTTAACCTTCTGTCTTTCTCTGACTTCTTCTCTCATTTCCTGAGGAGTCATTTGTTTGTTTTGGTTTTGGTACTGGGGACTGAACGCAGGGGTGCTCAACACTGAGCTACACCCTCAGCCCTTTTGAGACAGGGTCTCACTGAGTTGCCCAGGCTGGCCTTGATCCTGTGATTCTCCTGCCTCAGCCTCTTGAGTAGCTGGGATCAAAAGTGTTCCCCACTGTGCCAGGCCTTTACCATGTATTAATTAACAGTAAAATACAGAGAATGTTTGAAGCTGTCATCTGTTAAAGAGCAAATGTGACCCGGAGTGAGGCTCACAGTGCTGAGAACAGTGTCGTGAAGGCTGAGCCCACAAGGACTGCTGCCCTGACATCCTCTGGAGTGGGCTGCTCCCAAGGTGCAAAAGGCGGTGGGGCTGTCCACTCTCCTGGCCTGGCCTTGCCCTGTTCTGGCTCATGATGTCACTTCCTGCTGCCCTGCTCCCCCCACACTTCCCGGCATCACTTCCTGAGGCCCTGCCTTCCACCATTCATGGCATCACTTCTGCCCTTGACCCCGGACCAGTGGATTTCCCAGGACCCTGTGCAGGACAGGCCCAGGGCAGCCCCACCTGCACGTTCCAGGAAGCTGTTCCAGTCAAAGGCAGCATTCGGCATTGTTGCAATTCCTGGTCAAAGGAAAGAGAAAACGGGTCACTTTGCGGAGCTGCTGGTGTCCAGCCGTTACGGTGGCTGAGGTTCTAGTTCTCAGCGCTCACAGGGTCCCGGCTCCTCCAGCCTGGGGCTTTAAAGTGAGCCCAGATCTCACTTGAACATCAACTCCTTCCCACCCTTCCAGGACTGGGACACACTTCTTGGGGCCACACAGACTCTGGTTCCTTCAAAAGATACTTTTGTTTTCCTTTTGAGACAGAATTTTGCTTTATAGCCCAGGCTGGCCTCAGATTCACAGAATTCATCCTGCCTCAGCCTCCCAAGTGCTGAGGTTACAGGTATGTGCCAACACTGGTGGCTAAAGAGGCACTTTTAAGGTTTCTAAAACATTAGCAACTGAGCTCTAACAGCCCAGGTAAAAGTTATTAAAACTCGTAACCTCAACCCTCACCAATCACGCCTGGCTGCCCGCTGTTGGGGTCACCACCTCAGGAGGATTTGTTTGTTAAATTTTACATTTTTCTTTGAAAATTAACATTTTGAGACCTAGAAAATTCACATGCAACATTTGACAAACTATCCTGAGATGTTTTGAAGTTCAGTCATCTAACACACTCACCCCACAACCGGGGAAGTAGCTCGTAGCCAGCACCTGCCCCAAATGGTGCAAAGGACAGACACCCACAGACAGAGGCAAGGGAGGGTTGAAGCAAGAGGCCAAAGCAGGAGGGTCACAATGAGTTCAAGGCTAGACTGAGCTGCATAGTGAGTTCAAGGCCAGCCTGAATTACATAGCCAGACCCCGTCTCAAAAAAACAAAAACAAAAAACCTCATTGTTATTTTCATCTCCTGATTTCACTTTGCCCTGTCCCAAATCATGATACTTTACAATAGTATGGGGCTCTTTTATTTAAAAATTAAGTTAAAATTGAATTAAATAAAATGTTTAAATTAAATCTAAATTTGTTCAGGAGAATCAGAATCAGATAAACCATCACATCTTACCTAAGACTAAAGATATGACTTATGGCTAGGTGTGAGGGCATGTCCCTATAATTCCAGCACTCGGGAAGCTGAGGCAGGAGGACAGCTGCAAGTTCGAGGCCAGTCTGTGCTACAAAGTGAGTTCAAGGCCAGCCTGAACTGCAGAGCAAGACCTTGACTCAAAAAGACCAAAACATAAATAAATAAATAAATAAATAAACAAACAAACAAACAAACACACACACACACACACACATACACACACACACATACACACACACACAACTTGTGAGGTATCACTAGGGCAGTGAAGGCGAAACTTTTAGAGCTTTCAGTGCTACAAACAGCCACCGCTGCACTAGGAGTCCTGACTGGATCAGTAGCAATTTGTAAAATGATTCTCCAGGAAAACACAAAAACAAACAAAAAGACCACAATGGCTCAAATGAAAAGGTTGTGAAAGAGGCATAAAAATTAAACTGGCTAAAAAATGCTGCAGATTTCAGATGAATGCTGAAAACTTGAGTAATATAAAATGAACCCTTACAAAGGAGTGCCAGTCGGTGGACATGGACAGTGGCTGTTGGCAAATTGTATCCCCGGCAGGCTGCTCCTCCGTCTACCAGGCTCACCCTACTCTGGCTCCAGCCTGGCTGGTAGTGCCCATGCCAACCTGTAGGGCAGGGGCCTGTGGCCGGGCCTGCAGGTCAGCCTATCTCCCCAAGGACCCAGATGCTACCATGCGGCACTGACCCAGAGATGCTCTGCTCAAGCTACCTCCCAGTCCTGATAGGATTTTTTTGCTTTGGGGCAGAGTCTTGCTAGTTCACCCAGGCAGGACTTGAACTCAACCCCCTGCCTCAGCCTTCCTCTGCTAGAATGCCAAACACTTTGTCTTGCTTTGTTTAAACACACCACAACTGGAGTGTGACACTTCTACTGGGGAAAAGGGTACTGGATCTGCATTTTAATTATTCTTTTGTGATTTCTCCTCATCTTTTACTCCAGATTTAGAAACTGTACCCACTGTTATTATTTTAAGCAAATCCCAAAATTGTATGTCATCCACAAACACTCCAATATGGATTTTTGAAGGATGCAGTCTTTTAAAACATAACATATGCGTGCATGTACGTAGGATATATAAAAATTCTTACCTTGACTCTGCACATAGATCTTGCCCTTAGCATATGGCTGTTTAAAGGAGAGAAGGAAAACAGGTAAATGTGATAGTTTGTCTTATGCTTTTTAGAACTAAAAAAAGGGCATTAAAAGTCCTGTCAGAAAGCAAGTCTGATCATCACCCTGCAGGCACACAGGCTCATTAGTCTTTAGGGCACAGGCAACTTCTGCTCTTAAGGGGCTTTGCCACGAAGAGCACAGCTCTGCGAGGGGTGAGGCTGAGGGCCAGACACCCGAGCCAGCTGGAAGCAGCATCACCGCAGTGCAGTCACTGAGTTAATGCAGGGGCTGCTGGGTGCAGTGGACCACAGCCAGGGCCTCGGATGGGAAAGTGTCCCCCAACCAGGATAAAAAGAGGCAGGGAGAAGGGGACGAGGCAGAAGAAGAGAAAGAGGAGGAGGAAAGCAAGAAAAGGAGGGGAGGGAAACCAAAAAGCAGCGCAAGGGGACAGCTTCCTGCCCTTGGGAGGGGAGCTGACCTCCGGGACAGGGCCCAAGGACAGCTGCCAGCTTCCTGGGAAGGGTAGCACTTGTGCAGCTGCCATTAACCTGCAGTTCCCTGTGGTGTCCTCCAGGGAAACTACACACACACAAATACTAGAGAGAAGCCGGGAGTGATGGCACACACCTGTGATCCCTGCGCTTGGGAGGCTGAGGCAGGAGGGCTGCTGTAGCTCAAGGCCAGCCTGGACTATATAGAAAGACTCTGTCTCAAGAAAACAAAACAAAAACTACCAGAGAGAAAAGAATCATTTCTCCAGCTCACTGTGAAATGTGACAGAAATCTTTTCAAACTCAGATTTAGATACAAAGGTAGAAGCAGGAGGAGGGTGAGTCAGCTGCTGTGAAATGACAGTAAGGATCTGTAGATGCCAAAGGCTGTGTCTCTTTTTTCTCCATGTGTGTTGGTGTGTGTGCGTGTGTGTGTGTGAGAGAGAGAGAGACAGACAGAGACAGAGACAGAGACAGAGGGAGGGAGGGGATATATTTCTCCTCTTCATCTTTTATCCCACAGTGCGGCCTTGCACTGTATGTGATGCGCTGCTCCACCCTGGCCTTACCCCCAAGTCAGGCTTATGCTCTGGGGAAGAGGCTAAGGGCCAGGCAGACCTCCAACAGAGGGCCAGGCATTCCACAGAGGGATGGAGACCAAGTGTCCGCAGAAAGAAGCTTTGGGGCAGAAGTGGGCACACTCACAGGAGGCTTGGTTGGTTTGGGACTGGCCTAGCGTCAACCCTTAAGTCTGATTTTGAACCAGAGGCCTTCAAAAATCCCAGCTGTCCTACTGAATTCCAAATGCCCTGGAACTAGCAAGCCTTAGAAAACAGTTTCAAAAATCCCTTCCCTACTAGTTCAGCTTTAATGGGAAAAGAAAATGGTGATGGTGAGCCGTCTGGGTCCGCTCCTATCTCACAGGAGCTGGGTCTAGTACCCACTCCTTACAAGAAAACGACTAGCAGCGACCACATGAAATGTGACCTGAAGCTGAGAGTCCTAACACATTCCAGTTGCTCAATTGCGGTCTTGCTGAAAGTTGAGGAAAACCGCAGGAACACTTGGGGCTTGGGGCACATCTTCCTCCACTTCCCTCAAAAGCACTGGCTGGGAGAGTCCAGCAGGAGGAGGGAAAGCTCTGCTGGGGTACAACGCCTGGCATGCGAGCCGAGAAGCCAGCACCTAGGTCAGCAGCGAAGGGTTCCGCTAAATTCTCATGAATTTGTCTCAGGAGAGGTAGGAGTTTACGGTCTCCTCACTGTTTTCACCAGAAATATGATTTGCAACTAGAACTACACAAACCCAAACAGCTCCTTTCAAGAAATCTCACCCTTCTCCCAATGAGGTAATTAACCAGCAGCCCAATGCCTCGGTGAGAAGGACCCAGCTGTCTGTGGAGACTCTGGGTTTATCTGCTGCCCTTTACCTATCTCTGAGCGCTATTTCTCTAAAACCTACTGAAAACCAGAAAAGACGAGCATCCAGTCTGGCACCGACCCCTAGAACATGTCACTTAGGGTACTTTAAGATCTTATCTGAGCAAGTCAGAAAAATGGAGCTATAATCTGAAACAAATGTAGACCCAGGTGATTTTCAATCTGCAGGCTAAAAGAATTGGCAGAAGCCAAGTGGCTTGTTGTACTGAGTTTGCAAAACATTTTCCACATCACAGAGATGCACAGGTGGATTCATTTTCCTTGCTCAGTCCGCGTTGCTCATTCAGAGTCCCCGTGTGGCACTTGCCTGAACAGATGAGCTCATCGACGCTTCTGATTTTTTTATTAAAAAGGGAACTTCATACACAGGGGCGCTGCTGGTGAAGGCACCACGCTGGAATTTCTATGAGAAGCTATTACTTAATCTGGCCCATTATCAGACTGGGAAGGCAGCATGCTGCTGCAGAGGGACCTAGAAACAGGGGTGCTTTGGTATGAGACGCAAATGCCGATTGATATCATTTTCTTTTTTTTTTTTTTTACATCATTTTCTAATGGAATACTGGACAGAAAGCCCAAAGACTTCAGTTTCTATAGCACAGTTAATCTGCAATGACACTGTCTGCATATGGAAACCATGATAAATACTGTTTTTATAAGATATGCACAACTCAGTGTGGCTGGCAAAAATAATAACTCTTATTTTGAAATGACAATACATCTTCTGCTTGTGGCTTTGTTCAAAATGTGCATAAAATAGCTTCAAACTGAGTAAAAGAGAGCAAGGCCCCTCCATAGACTTCCCACAAGTGGTATCTACGCCACAGACCACAGAGCACACACAGTGGCCCCTTCTCAGGGGACACGGTGTCTTCCATTTTCTCCAGCTACCCTCTTCCACTAAAAAATCTATCACCAGGCTGGGCATGGTGGGACACACCTGCAGTCCCAGCACTCGGAGGCTGAGGCAGGAGGATAGCTGCAAGTTTAAGGCCAGCCTGGGCTATACAGTGAGTTCAGGGCTAGCCTGGACTACACAGCGAGACCTTGTCTTATAGAACCAAAAACAAATACCATCCCCACCAAATTCTATTACCAAGCAAAGAAAACAAACAAAAACAATATGCTGAAAAGGAGGTCAAAGAGATATAGCCACGCCGGGAACTCCTACAGAAATATTTTTCCAGGAAAGAGTCGGGCTGGGATGTGGCTCAGCAGTAGAGCACTTCCCTGGCATGCGTGAGGCCCTAGATCCCATACTCTGCCCTGCAGAACAGAAAAAAGAATAGGCAGACAAGGTGAGCTGGGACACCGACCTATCACATTGGACTGCAGTGCAAGAGGGGGAACCAGAATGACCATGAGGCATCTGGGTAAAGCCGGGTGAGAGCAGGGCACTGATCCAGAGTAGAGGGAACAGGCAGGAAAAGCCAGAGAGGATCTGGGGCTTGCAAGCCACTGCGTCTCTGGATGGGTAGGCGCAGATCCACTGCTGTGTGGTTCCAGAGCCCCCCAAGTCCTCAGCCTGATGAGACTCAGTGTTCAGGTGGGCCCAGTTGCTGGAGCCCAGGTCACAGCAGGTACTCACCAGACCTTCTTCGTTCATGACGAGGGAAGGAAATGAAAGGCGAGC